>JASTWQ010000481.1:0-140017 GCA_035220615.1 Leptothorax acervorum | reverse complement strand
TTACCTATTAAACTATTTAAACATTCCTACGGAACTATATATCCCGGTTGCAAGCAATGTGCTTCAGTCAGGGTTGGGAAAGTTACTTCTTTAACTAATAATATATGTTATATACTCTCATCGTGAGTGAGACTATATAGTCATCACTGTGCTCATCGACCGCGTGTTCCCGCACTCTGTCTTGATTTTTAATTTTATTCCAGGAAAATCAAATCTGCTTCGACAAAAATGTAATTCTTTTGGCAAAATGTTTATCTTTTTGGTAAATATATCAATATAATAGGGTCTCGTATTTAAAATTCCGCAAGAGAACCCCAATATAAGGGATTACCCACGGTGCGGATCTCCAAATTCTTTATCTCGGGGTAAGATGCTTTTTTGATAACAAGCTATCACACGAGATTACTTAAGGATGGAAACAATTCCTACGGAACTAAATCCGTATTTCCAAATAAAACGTCAGAGACGATTATTTTTGCATTATATGTTTGCAAAATCTTAAAATTTGGCTTACAAAATTTGCTGCTTTTCATGCAAATAAAAAAAAATGTTTAACACAACTATCTTGACCAAATCCCCCCCCCCCCCTCCCCGAGCTACACAATTTGTGACAACTGCACTTAATAAAAACAAAAATATATTCCATATAAGAATTTTAAATTGACATACTTATGAATTCCTTGGAAGGCAATTCGAGAACTGTGACGATTGCCAAAATATCATGATAAAAATTGACCATTAAAACCAAAGACTGACTCTGCATGGAACGAAACTTCGTCTCCACCGACGCGATGGATAATTAAAAAAAAAAAATTGAAAGAAAAAGAAGATAAAATAATCAAATTGGAAAAAAATATGGAAAAAAAAGATAAAATAATTAAGAAATTAAATAACACCGTACAAGACTTGAAAGAAAACATTAAAGTTTATTGTAGAGTTCGTCCACCGAACAGCGAAGAACAGGAAAAATGTAAGTATTTTGTAACTATTAGAAAAAATTAATTAATTATTAAGACAAAAACATAGGATTGTAAGTCCAGTTGAAACCCAACTGGATAAAGAACGCGAAGAAAAAGAAAAAGCCTTGAATGACGAAATAAAAAATTAAAAAAAAATTAGAAGCTATGAATAAACTATGAATTCCTTGGAAGGTAATTTAAGAACTTTGACGATTGTCAAAATATTACGATAAAAATGGAACATTAAAACCAAAGACTGACCCTGCGTGGAAGAATATTTGTAAAAAAATTTTTAATAAGGAAGTAAAGACTAGGAATTTATACAAAACCATAAGACAAAATAGATATGGCGAACTTTCAAAATTAATAGAATACATAGGTCTTGATGCACTGCAAGAATTCATTTCAATTAAAACTACAGATCTAAACTAGAGTCCAAAAAAACTATTCCGTTTTGATAGGTGTTTCACAACTACTTCTACGCTAGCCGATGTATTTTTAGAAATATCAGATTGGGTTGAATCGGTACTGGAAGTATTATTGAAACAAAGTATGTTGGAGAACATACTATTAAAATAAAATCAGGCAAAACATAAAAAGAAGAAACGTGCCCTCCAGTGAAATTAAACAACAAAGAAATACCACACGCTCAAACAGCAAAATATCTAGGAATACATCCAGATCGTAGACTGACATGAAAAACATATATATGGAACAAAAGAAAATAATTAGGACATAAACTTAGAAAGATGTATAAAAGAAATTATCTCCCTGTCGCACAAAGAAATTATCGCCCTGTTCCGGGAAAGTGAAGAGTATAGTCCCGTACTATGTAGGAACGTAGAGCCGGTTCCTCGCAATTTTGAGGTCTCTCTATTTACTAATAACTCCGATATGTCGGATTTGGAAGGTAATGATCTCGATAAAGACTAATATCGGCCAAAATATAACGTAGATATCGGATACGGATGTAATCTCGTATGTAGAATCAGTCGATATGGTGGAAGTCCGTCTTGAGCCGGCGTCCTGTACGGACGTCGGCTCGTGCGCCTTTCGTCGGAGAATATGAATTATGAAGAGATTCATCGACGGACTCCCCTTGTGATTTGAAATTTGCTTGAACTTTAACCGTCTTTTATCTTGTTTATAGATTCCTTTTGTATGTGTTTTCTCTCCTTTATTTGTGTTGATTGTCTCCTTTTTCTTGTAGTTTTTCTCGTGTGCGATGAGTATATGTTTAATTATTTATCTTTTGGAACTTGAGGTGACATATATCATTTGTAAATATTAAATGTGAGTCTTATTCGGCCTGACTGGCAGTAATTTATTCTTAAAAAAACAACGTTTCGACCCTTACTGATGCGTAGTGCATCGAAGTCAAAAGCTCCGTCGACAATTCAATTGTGAGCGCGATTATCGCTCCGATATATTCCAACGCGCGTTGCTTGTAACTATTAGAAAAAATTAATTAATTATTAAGACAAAAACATAAGATTGTAAGTCCAGTTGGAACCCAACTGGATAAAGAACGCGAAGAAAAAGAAAAAGCTTTGAATGACGAAATAAAAAATTAGAAGCTATGAATAAAGAACTATGAATTCCTTGGAAGGCAATTTAAGAACTTTGACGATTGTCAAAATATCATGATGAAAATGGAACATTAAAACCAGACTGACCCTGCGTGGAAGAATATTTGTAAAAAAATTTTTAATAAGGAAATAAAGACCAGGAATTTATACAAAACCATAAGACAAAATAGACAAGGCGTACTTTCAAAATTAATAGAATACAAAGGCCTTGATGCACTGCAGGAATTCATTTCAATTAAAACTACAGATCTAAACTAGAGTCCTTCATCATGTGACTCCAATCGAAACGCTATCCGGAATAAGAAAATCACCAAAGGTAGAACCTTCTAAATTGTGCCATATTTTAAAAGACAAAATATGTTATAACTTATACAAAACTTGCTGCTCTTTGTGGAGATAAAGAAAAATGTTTAACACAAAATTTCTCTTTTGACCAAATTTTTTCCCCCGAAACTGCACAATTTGTGTGATAACTGCACTTAATAAGAAACAAAGATATATATTCCATATAGGAATTCAAAGTGACATACTTATGAATTCCTTGGAAGGCAATTCGAGAACTTTGATGATTGTCAAAATATCATGATGAAAATGGAACATTAAAACCAGACTGACCCTGCATGGAAGAATATTTGTAAAAAAAATTTTAATAAGAAAATATAGATCAAGAATTTATACGAAACCACAAGACAAAATAGACATGGCGTACTTTCAGAATTGATAGAATACAAAGGCCTTGATGTACTGCAGGAATTTATTTCAATTAAAACTACATATCGAAACTAGAGTGACTCTAAGGACAAAAAGGAATAAAACAAAAAAACAAAAAAAAAAGATTATCCCACACACTTCAAATATACAAGTGCGATATATGTCCAAAGAAATTTATAGCAGAAAAAACTAAAAGACATGTCAATTAGCAACATGCAAAAAAAAAGAAGAATATATTTGTCATTTACGTGAAATCAAGATATCAAGAAGCACTAAAAAGACGCTACAAACTGAAACATAATTCATAAGCAACTAAAGAGGACAAAAGAACTAAATCCCGTATTTCAAAATAAAACTTAAGGCAAGGAACTATGATAATAACGCAAAATGTCAAACAAATATAATTCACTGGTGTAAGCAAATTCAGTTTATCAGATGTATTCTCAGGGGCTAACCATTTACACGATATTACTATAGAGGCATCCGCTGATGCTATGTTACGTATCACTACGTAAATCTTTATTGAGGAATTTATACTTGTGACTTTATGTCCCACATGGTATAATACCTACACATCCTCTCTAAAAAGTGGTAAATCAAGCCACACGTAAGACTGCTACGTGTGGGACCAAGCCACACGAGCACTTTCCCAAGGTGCTACGTGTGGGACCAAACAACATTAGAAAATATATTTATCTAATGATTACAACATTAGAAAATATATTTGTCTAATGATTAATCCTAAACTAGCAACACTTACAATGGTTGAGATGATTTTTCAAAAATATATCTCTGTTAGAAGAACATTATAATGAAACATTTAGTTAAACAAAAAACAAAAATTAAAGAAAATATACCCGTTTGTATAACCATATTTTTTGTCAAAGCTAAAACATATTTTGTACTTTATTAAATGTTGAAATAATGTCACCGAACATCTTGAACCTAAATATAATTTTTTAAAAGAAAAAAAGAAAGGTCAGACTTCCGTCAGAACATTTATAGAAATTTGTACCAATCCAGATAATTACTTCAAAGAACAACATGAAATTGATCAGATAAATTTATTTAAAGAAAATTTAAAACAAGGGAATATTATTAATAATATTTAATAAATACATTGAGATAATTGTAAAAAAGGGGAATTACTTAGCCCATCCACCACTGGGTGGACACCATGAGTTAATTGTAAATCTGAATAATTAGAATGAATTTAAAAAAAAAACAGGTACCGGATTTAATCTTGTAAAAAATCGGTCATTAAAAAAATTTTTGTAAAAATAATTTAAATTATTTTGATACAATTTTATAATTATGTTATAATATATATATATATATATACGCACAAGCACATATGTAAAAGTAAAAAATTCATATTCTAAATTTGCAAACTGCTATTAAGAAAAAGTCAACCAGAGTAAATCAAGAGTTCTGAGTACGAGATAAAGTTGTTATAAGCTCTTCAAAGAACATAAGTCAACATCCAAGGAGCAAAAATTAACATCAATAATTTCTCGAGTAATGCTTATGCACTCGACAAGGTGCTGCCAGCCCAATTTCAAGCGGTACAAAGATAATGCCACGTAATCATGAGGATGGGCCCCCAGTTTTTATAAACATAGATCTAGAGGTAGTTGATTTAAAGAAAGAAAATACTAATTTGAAAAAAGAACTACAAGAAGCACGAAATTTAATATCAGCATATAAAATGCTGTTGGAGGAGTACGCGCAACAATTGCACTTTAATTACGTAACAATGAAGAATATTTTGCACCTTTATTGACAATAATATTTTCTAAAAAAGATTCTTTTATTCCATTTTTTAATATTATTGTCAATAAAGGTAGGTATATTTATAGACGCAAAATAGAAGTCTGTGATATCAATTAGATAAAGTGAAAGTTAAATTATCTGACAAAGTTTCGTTAGAAAATTTAACGTGTCTCAAACGTCTCTGAACGTATTAAAGATTATCACGCGTGCGCGATGTTTAATAAGTATATTAAATATTTCCGTTAAGAGATATACGGAATACGGATAATTTAACTCTAATATATCACAGAATCAAGAGACACGGTAGTGTCTCGCGCCAAGTACGCGCGGAGCGAGACCGCCGTGGCTCTATATACGCGACGCGACAATTTGTGAGTATCAAGAGACACGGTAGTGTCTCGCGCCAAGTACGCGCGGAGCGAGACAGCCGTGGCTCTATATACGCGACGCGACGAGTTGCGAGTACCCGAGATGTTTAGATCTCGATAACCAGCGAACAAATCGAGTTCTAACTAGGCTTAATGGATAGCTGGGCCCAAATTTATATAAGAAAAATGTTTTTGTTATTCCGCTACGTGCCCTACGAGCGGAGATATTACGATGCATAGGATAAAGTGTGAAATTTTCAATTAAGATACGTCGACGTCGTTCTCCGTTTGCTGTGTTCGCCACGGCGCGGCGGCGCCCGTCTGATTTTCTTGTGGCGTTCATACCCTTGCCGTTATGCGGCGCTCTAGTCTCTACGCGTAGAGATGCGTTAGTTCGATCGATCGATCACATGTGAGGTGACAGGAGTAAACATAACCGTAAAGTTGCCCATACACGTCGCGAGTCCGGCTCGGCTCGGTTTCCACTCGTACGAGACGGGCTCGGCGTCCGACGAGCCAAATTTTGGGACTATTCGGGATTGTGTGTGTGGTGAAAAACGTTTGAGTCCGGCTCGCGAATCAAACTCGTACATGTTATGGGCTGCTTTAGACGTCCGCGTCGTCGAGAAATATTCCGTCCGCGTCGTCGCGTCCGAACACTCCGAACGAAGTGCAGTGCTGGAGTGACAGAGTTCGCGCCTTGCGGATGGCTGGTTCCTGGGATACACCCTGTGCGAGGGTCGCGAGGTTATATCTATCGTACGTATTGCTCTTTCTCGCGGTCACGCTCGCGTTTTCCGCTCGCGTTCTCTCTCTCTCTCTCTTTTTCTCTAATAATGACTATAAAATATATCTGATAAAATTTAATCTAAATATTTTTTGTATTATAACACAAAAATTATATCTGACAGTGACATCCTTAATTAAATGTGCAGTGTAGTTTGTATTATAAATTATTAATTGCCTTATTTTGTTAACAAACTTTACTATATACATATATTATCTACTACGACATTCTGCCAATAGCATCGTACATGCTAAATTCTATATCAAATCTGTTTTTCTTTCGACAAAATTTATTTATAGCAAACACTGCATAATGTGCTCTCGACAAATTTGACTTTGCCTAATATATTCATATTTTGTGTCTTAATTTTTTTAATGATTTATAAATTTATACAAACTACACTGCGCATTTAAGGATGTCAAACTCTCAGATATAATTCTTGTAAGTTATAATACAAAAAATATTTACATTTGATTTTATCAGACATAAATGTCGATGTCGATAGACATTATGGCGTTTGATGTATTTATAACAAAAAGGGGTGATATCCGTACAAAATTACCTTTTACAAAAAGGTAAAAAAAAAGACTCCAAGCACGCGTGGTGTACCTTGAAAAAATCGAAGTAGTTATCTTTGTACCTCGAAAAAATCCAAGTAATATCTTTACCTTAAAAAAACCAAAGTAATATATTTACCTTGAAAAAATCGAAGTAATATATTTATTACAAAAAAAAGAAATGATATCTTTAAATTATGCGCCAATTAAATATATATTATATCGAAAAATAACTATTGTTCTTTTAAAAAATGTATTCCCATTAAAGTGAAAAAATTAATATAAAATGTGAAAAATTTTAGTGAAAAAAACTTGGCGCTGCCAAATTTTAAAATATTTGAAAGCAATAAATAGCTAATTTAAAATATTAAATTAATAATTACAATGTGAATGTAGAGACTTTCACACATTAATTTAAAGTATTTTTTCAATTTATAGAAATTGTTTCATTAATATATATTATTATGTTTAGCAGCGCCAAGTTTTTTTCACTAAAATTTTTCACATTTTATATTAATTTTTTCACTTTAATGGGAATACATTTTTTAAAAGAACAATAGTTATTTTTCGATATAATATTTATTTAATTGGCGCATAATTTAAAGATATCATTTCTTTTTTTTGTAATAAATATATTACTTCGATTTTTTCAAGGTAAATATATTACTTTGGTTTTTTAAGATAAAGATATTACTTGGATTTTTTCGAGGTACAAAGATAACTACTTCGATTTTTTCAAGGTACACCACGCGTGCTTGGCGTCTTTTTTTTACCTTTTTGTAAAAGGTAATTTTATTTTACCTCGACGCATAAAGCATCGAGGTGAAATTATCTGGCAAAATCTCGTTACAAAAGGCACACACATATATTAATTCAGCATCAAATATAAAAATACAATATAAATATTACATACCATAAACGCCACCGCTGCTTTCTCGTTCTCTCCCGCGAGGCAACGATCCTCCTGGTCGCCGTCGGCTGCTTTCCCGCTCTCCAGACAGTCATCCCGAGAGCCACATAATCTCGACTCGAAACAAACGACGCGAGACGCACGTCCGGGAACGGCGGAAACCCGTCTCGTCCCGCTAGAATCGCGAAATGTAAATCCTCGCGCTCGCGTGTACACTTCACTTCACGTCTGTGGAAAATTCGAAACGTAATGTCCCCGGAATGGCGGACGCGAGACGCTAACCCCTAATCGAACGCGAATGAACGGAGTTCGACCGTTTCCATGTTTTCGTCCCTTAAATTCTTCAACGGCCCGAGCGAATAACACAAGAGGGACACGTGATGGAAATTTCATCCCGCGGACCCTCTCGTGCGCCGCATCGGTTCGACGCAACCCGACAAACGCCGAACATGCGGAATACCGAAAATCACGCTCGAACAATGTCTCTCTCTCTCTCTCTCTCTCTCTCTCTCTCTCTCTCTCTCTCTCTCTCTCTCTCTCTCTTGGTGAGTACCGCATGCTGCATTGCTTCATTACTCCGGCTTTCTAAGAACTCAGTTACTGCCGTAAGCTGCCTTCGGGCTGTTTTGTTGCAGGTTTGAGCAAGTTTCTTGTTGCTTGTTGGGATACATATTCAATCTTTCTATCCTTGCAACTGCTGCGCCTGTTATCTTTGATGCAAAATATTTCTCGGGCTAACCTCACTTTTGCCTGAACCCCGGTCACCTGTGCATGTGTTACCATCCCGATTGCACGTGGCGACATCTCTGGGCCTTGGGACGTACCACCATCCATTACCTACTGGACTGCTGCGCATTCTTGGTTCTTCTCTCTGCTGCCGTCAGCTGATAATTATGCAGCGTGCATGCACTAAGTGTAGGAAGTCGGTTGCGAAGGAATCTGCTGAGTGCGAGTGCAAAAGACTTTTCCATCCCAGTTGTGTCCACCTGTACGCTACGTCAAGATACGCGGATAGGTGCTGCAAGTCGTTGGCCGCTTCACTGGCCGTACCTCCGACGCCGAGTGTTGTTGATACCGAGTTGTCGGTTGCTTCTCCTACAGTGGCTACTCCTATGAGTGCTGCCACGGTGAGCGCGGGGGTTGTTGCTCCTTCTGGTGTTGACGCAACCGGCGTGCATTCGCAGATTGGTGCTACAACGAACGCACTCTTACAACAGCTGATCGATCAGTTGAGCGCGTCAGACGCTAGGTTTTCCGCGTTTATAGAAGCTCAGCAACGAACAAACAATGAGCTTTCTGCCTTCGTTAATGCGCAGCGGCTAACAAATTGTGATCTCACTAATAAACTTGATCAGTTGAATAGTGTCGCGAATAATGTGGATCAGAACTGTCAGCGGATTAACGATTTGGAACAACAGTGTGCTGCTCTCAGGAGTGAGATACGTGAGTTAAAGGGCGATCGAGGAGGTTCTCATCCGGTCCCGCAGACTCATACGGGTTGTGAGAATATGCTCGTTATATCGGGTGTTCCTGCTTCAATGTCGATTACCCCGCTGGCATGTGTTCGCAACGTATTTGCGGCCCTCGATCTTCCTGAGCTTTCGTGTCACATTCTTAATGTCAGACCCGTGGTTCGTAAGCCTCCGCCAGTTGCAGCTCGTGACCAGACCTTACCGGTCTCTTCTACAAACTCTTATATAGTCACATTAGCCTCTGGTGCGGTACGTGATACAGTTATCTCTAAAAAGCGTGTGCGACGTACGCTTAAACAGAAAGAGGTTTGCGACAACGGCTCTGATCGGAGTGTGCATGTTAACGAGTTTCTGCCTAAGGATCAATATGATTTGCTGCAGCGGGCTAAACGTGCTGTCAGAGAAAAATCTTATAAATATATATGGGTAAAAAATGGTTGTATTCGCGTTAGACACTCTGATGGTGAGCCAGTTATTCATGTCAGTTCTGAAGCTGATCTTGATAAACTCGTTTGACGTGCACGTTCCGACCAGTTATTGTCTGACCAACTATTGTCCACTGCTACACACTGTAAATCTGTCTCGTCTGCTCAATTTCGCGTAGCTCAATTCAATGCTAATTCCCTTCGGGGACATATAGATTTAATTAGAATTCACTTTGCTGCTAACTTATCTCATGTTATTTCTGTATCCGAAACTTGGCTGCATTCAGATGTATCCGACGCTCTGGTGGCTTTAGATGGCTATTTTTTAATCCGTAACGATCGATTGGGTAGACGAGGCGGAGGAGTCGCTTGCTATATTCATAATTCGTTGAAGGTCAGAGTTGTTGCTGCTTCTTCGGGTGTGGATATTAATTCTCCAGAATATATTATTATTGAAATCCGTGTACCAAATAATGAGACAGTTTTATTTGCGTCTGTCTACAGAAGACCTAAAGGTCTCCTCTTACATGAATTCGTTGAAACACTTACGAGTGTGTCGCACTTGTATAAAAATATAATCATTGGCGGTGACCTTAACTGTGATCTACTTTCAACGAATTTTGAAGCGAATTATTTGCGCGAACTTATGTCAAGCATATCAATGAATATTGTACATTCAGATGCTACGTATCACACTGCCACTTCTGACTCGTGGCTCGATGTTTTTGCGGTCGATGACGGTGACAAGGTCTTGTCGTTTGCTAAATCCGAGAGCCCGTTTATAGCCGGTCATGATCTTATCGAGTTGTCGCTTTCACTTGGTATGATCTTACCGATTGAGCGTAGTATTCTGAGGCGTAGTTACAGAGCTATAGAAGGTGATGAGTTTCGAGATCATCTTCAGTCCATTATCGATAGTACTGATTTTCTAGAGTGCATTCAAGTGGTGGCTGATGGTGGCTGTGTTGGACTTGTTGACCGGGCGAATGCTTCTAGTGTTGACGGGCTCTGTACGGTGCTGTCTGACACTTTGCTTAGGACGCTTGATGTGTTTGCTCCTGAGCGTGTATTTGCTATTGTGAAGCCCCCTGCGCGGTGGCTCACAGTTGAACTTAAAACCCGGCTTCGTACTCGTAATCAGTTGTATAGGCAAGCAAAGCGTTCCAATAGTTTGCTCGGTTATGCCACTTACAGACTTTTTCGTAACCGGCTTAATATTGATATAAAACGTGCCAAAAGTGAGTTTCAATTTAATTCTCTTAATAACATAACTGATCCGGGTAAACTATGGAGAGAACTGGCTCGTTTGGGTCTTGTAAAATCATCCTTAGTTTCTCCTTTACGTTTTTTTACACCCGATCAATTAAATTCATTTTATGTTTCTGTTTCTAACGCTCAGTTGCCTTGCTTGTATACTGACTTTATTTCCGCCATCGCTCCGGTTGCTCGTCCATCTCAGCGCCCAGAGTTTGTTTTCTCCGATATAACACCTGGCATGATTCTTAAGCTCATTTCTGTTGGACCACTTCACTCTTATGCGTCTGGTTCTGATGGAATTCCGCTGTATGTATTGCGTATTGCTTGGCCTATGATTTCAACGTATATAACCGCTCTTTTTAACCGCTCATTGGAAGCATCTGTATTTCCGTCTCAGTGGAAGCGAGCGCTTATCCGCCCTCTCTCGAAGATTCGTACTCCACTATCCCCGTCTGACACGAGACCGATAGCCAATCTGCCTGAACTCTCTAAGACACTTGAGAGGATCGTCGCCTCTCAAATTACTGACTACTTGACTGAACATAATATTTTAAATCCTAGACAGTCCGCATATCGACCGGGTCACAACACTCAGTCTGCACTTCTACGTGTCTGCGATGATATTAGAGAGGGGATTGATAATAGACTTATCACAATCATGATCCTCTTTGATTTCAGTAAGGCATTTGACACGGTTCCACATCTGCGCTTGCTCATCAAGCTTAAAGAGATTGGTTTCTCGGACGCTGTCCTTACTTGGATATTTTCTTACTTAACCGGCCGTTCTCAGGCTGTAGTCGATGATGCTGGTAACTTCTCTGATTGGTTATCTACGTCCTCCGGTGTCCCTCAGGGCTCCGTGCTTGGCCCACTTTTATTCTCTCTATTTATCAACGACATTGGTCGCGTCTTGTTGTATGCACATCACATGATGTTTGCTGATGACATTCAAATTTATCTCTCGTGCTTACCGGCCGACATTTGTCATGGTTTAGAGTTAATTTCTGGGGATGCGAATGCTATTTTTGACTATGCCGAGTCTAACGGTCTAAAACTTAATCCTGCCAAATCCAAGGTGCTTGTTTATGGCAGTCAAGCTTATGTTAAGGATATTGATTGTAGGCTTTTACCGCCTATTATTGTAAACCAGGTCCCTCTTCCTTTTGTGAGTGAAGTGAGGAACTTGGGCGTTGTATTTACGTCTACTCTTTCTTGGAGGAAACACGTTTTGAATGTCTCGCAAAGGGTCCATTATGCACTGCATAAACTAAAATTCAACAGAAATTCACTTTCCACCGAATTGAGAACTAAATTAGTGATGACCTTGATTATGCCTCATATAGATTATTGTTGTCTTGTATACCACGGCTTAAGTAGCGAGTTGAACATCAAACTGCAGAGACTAGTAAACTGCTGTATTAGATTTATTTTTGATCTAAGGCGAGATGAGCATATTACGCCATATAGACGTCGATTGAGATGGCTTTCGGTGGAAAATAGAAGGTTATATTTTCTTGGTTGTCAAATGTATCGCATCCTTTTTCTACACTCTCCATCATACCTCAGCGAGCTCTTCACCCTTCTTGACCCATCTCTGAGAAGATCTGATCGCCTTGTTACCTCATCACAATCTTTTCATATTCCGTCTTGCAGAACTACTATGTACATGCACTCCTTTCGCCTTTCTTCAATACGTTTTTGGCATACTCTTCCTAGCAACATAACATCAGCAGACACTTTTTCATCCTTTAAAGACCTTCTCCGCTTGTTTTTACTTGAATCATGAATCTATTTGATACTCTTGGCCATCTTGTGTTAATAACTTTGTGCAATGTTACCGTCGTCTAGTCAGACTTCTAGTCTGCTGCGTTATATATATATATTGTCTAGGTTAAGGTATCTGCCCATACTAATAAGTTTCTTGCTTTAGTTTAGGTTAAGTTGCGGATTATTGTTCTTGCTTTTGCAATGTTACCGTCGTCTAGTCAGACTTCTAGTCTGCTGTGTTATATATATATATTGTTTCTTGCTTTAGTTTAAGTTGAGTTGCGGATTGCGGTTCTTGCTTTTTCTTTTAGTTCATATTTTAGTTTTAAGTTTACATTAGTATGCAACATATTTGTAACTTCTCTTCTTACTACTACTCGGCTACTATTATGTTACATTCTAAGTCCTTTGTTAATTGTATCTTTGCCCTATAGCCTCGGCTTGGGCATAATAAACTCAATCAATCAATCAATCAATCTCTCTCTCTCTCTCTCTCTCTCTCTCTCTCTCTCTCTCTCTCTCTCTCTCTCCTCTCTCTCTCCTCTCTCCTCTCTCTCTCTCTCGAGCTCTCCTCTCTCTCTCTCTCTCTCTCTTCTCGATCTCTCTCTCAGAGCTCTCTCTCTCTCTCTCTCTCTCTCTCTCCTCTCGATCTCTCTCTCTCTCTCTCTCTCGAGAGCGTCTCTCTCTCTCTCTCTCTTCTCTCTCTCTCTCTCTCTCTCTCTCTCTCTCTCTCTCTCTCTCTCTCTCTCTCTCTCTCTCTCTCTCTCTCTCTCTCTCTCTCTCTCTCTCTCTCTCTCTCTCTCTCTCTCTCTCTCTCTCTCTCTCTCTCTCTCTCTCTCTCTCTCTCTCTCTCTATCTTCTCTCTCTCTCTCTCTCTCTATCTCTATCTCTCTCTCTCTCTCTCTCTATTCTCTCTCTCTCTCTCGCTCTCTCTCTCTCTCTCTCTCTCTCTCTCTCTCTCTCTCTCTCTCTCTCTCTCCGATCCGGTGAGTACCGCATGTTGCTCTGCTCTCTGCTCTGACTTTCTGTGAGCTGCATCGCTGCCGTAAACTGCCTTCGGGCTGCTTTGTTGCAGGTTTAAGCAGGCCTTTTGTTGCTTGACAAGATTGATGTTTCATCCTTCTTCTCTTGCGACTGCAGTTCCAGTTTTCTTGGATTTCAAATCTTTTTGGATTCTAACCTCGCTTTTTCCTGGTCTTGGAACTGTCGTTGACTTTTGCTGCGCATGCTCTTGCTTTCTCTTCTCTTGCATGAGTTACCATCAGATTCGTGCATGTGGAGCCATCTGTGGGCTTTGTGACTCACCATCAACCGTTACCCACTGAACGTGGTACTGCTCTGGTTCTACTCCTTGCTGAAAAACTGATCGATTATGCAGCGTGCGTGCACTAAGTGCCGGAAGGCGATCGCGACTACTATCATCGAGTGCGAGTGCAGAAACGTTTTCCATCCAAAATGTGTTAAGTTGTATTCTGCGAGCAAGAGTGCGGCCCAGTGTTGTAAAGCGTTGGCTTCTTCGTTGCCTCCGACGCTGGGAGCGGAAAGTGTTGAGCTGCGTAAGCCGTTGGCTGCTTCTTCTGCTGTTCCTCCTACACCTGGAATGGCGAGTGCTTCATCTGCTGCTCCTCCTACACCGGGCGTGGAGTGTACCGAGATGTCATTCGACTTCGCAAACATGTCTGCCCCCGCGAGCACTCAGCTATCACGGATCGATGATACGACCAATGAGCTTCTGCGTAATTTGATTGAGCAGATGAAAGTGTCTGAGGCAAGGTTCTCTGCTTTTATGGAAGACCAGCGGCGTACGAATAGTGGATTAAATGTTTTTGTGGAGGACCAGCGGCGTACGAATGGCGAAATAAGCGACAAACTGAATCGACTGAACTGCATTGCGGAGAATGTGGATCGGAACAGTCGGCGTATTGCTGAGCTGGAGCGACGGTGTGCTGCTCTTACGAGTGAGGTGCGTGAGTTGAGGGGGGATCGGAGCGATTCTCATGCTGTTCCGCGGTCTCAGTCTTGTGAGAATATGCTCATCATTTCTGGGTTACCTGCCGAAATGCCAATCACCCCTTCGGCATGTGTTCGGAACGTTTTCTCGACTCTCGATGTCCCCGAGCTGTCGTGTCACATTCTTGACATTCGACCGGTTGTACGTAAGCCTCAGCCGGTGGCGGCTCGTGACCGTACCTCACCGGTCTCTTTGACTAAGTCTTACATTGTCACTTTAGCCTCCGGTGCGGTACGCAATACGGTTGTCTCCAGGAAGCGAGCACGACGTACGCTAAAACAAAAAGATGTTTGCGAAAATGGCTCTGATCGGAATGTGCATGTGAACGAGTTTCTGCCCAAGGACAGATATGATTTGCTGCAGCGAGCTAAGCGAGTTGTCAGAGAAAAGTCTTACAGATATATCTGGGTAAAAGATGGCTGCATTCGTGTCAGACACTCTGATGGTGAGCCAGTTATCCAGGTTAATTCTGAGGCCGATCTTGAGAAACTCGTTTGACGTGCACGTTCCGACCAGGTATTGTCCGACCAACCGTTGTCAACCAACACACATTGTACATCTGTCTCGTCTGCTCATTTTCGTGTAGCTCAATTTAACGCTAATTCCCTTCGGGGACATATAGATTTAATTAGAGTTCATTTTGCTGCTAATCCATTTCATGTCATTTCGGTATCTGAAACATGGCTGCATTCGGACGTTTCCGATGCTTTAGTGGCTTTAGATGGCTATTTTTTAATCCGAAATGATCGTTTGAGCAGGCGAGGCGGAGGAGTCGCCTGCTTTGTCCACAATTCGTTGAAGGTCAGAGTTATAGCTGCTTCTACGGGTGTTGACATTAACTCTCCAGAATATCTCATTATCGAAATCCGTGCACCTACTAATGAGACAGTTTTATTCGCGTCTGTCTACAGAAGACCTAAAGGTCTCCTTTTACACGAATTCGTTGATACACTTACGAGTGTATCGCATCTATATAAAAACATTATCATTGGCGGCGACTTTAACTGTGACCTCCTCTCGATGAGTTTCGAAGCGAATTATTTACGTGAACTTATGTCGGGCATTTCAATGTTTATTGTACACTCCGATGCTACACATCACACCGCAACTTCTGACTCGTGGCTGGATGTTCTCGCGGTAGATGACAGTGAAAAGATCTTGACGTTTGCTAAATCCGAGTGCCCGTTCATAGCTGGTCACGATCTCATTGAGCTGTCGCTTTCACTTGGTATGTTCTTACCGATTGAGCGTAATATTTTAAGGCGCTGTTATAGAGCCATCGACTGTGACGAGTTTCGTGACCATCTTCAGGCTATCACTGTGAGTACTGATTTTCTGGCGTGCATTCGAGAGATTACGGATGGTAGTTGTGTTGGGCTTGTTGACCGGCCGAGTGGTTCTGGTGTTGACGAACTCTGCGCGGTGCTGTCTGATACTTTGCTTGGGTCACTTGATGTTTTTGCTCCTGAGCGGGCATTTGTTATCAGGAAGCCCCCTGCACGGTGGCTCACGGTCGAACTTAAAACCAGGCTTCGTACGCGTAATCAGCTATACAAGCAGGCAAAGCGCTCTAATAGTTTGCTCGGTTACGCCACCTATAGACTTTTTCGTAATCGGCTTAATATTGATATAAAGCGTGTCAAAAGCGAGTTTCAACTCAACTCTCTTAAAAACATCACTGATCCTGGAAAACTATGGAGAGAACTAGCTCGTTTGGGCCTTGTTAAATCATCCTTAGTTTCTCCTTTACGTTTTTTTACTCCTGATCAATTAAATACATTTTACGTTTCAGTTTCTAACGCTCAGTTGCCTTGCTCGTATGCTGACTTTATTTCCGCCATTGCTCCAGTTGCTCGTCCATCTCAGCGCCCAGAGTTTGTTTTCTCCGATATAACGCCTGGCATGATTCTTAAGCTCATTTCTGTTGGACCACTCCACTCTTATGCGTCTGGTTCTGATGGAATTCCGCTTTATGTTTTGCGTATTGCTTGGCCTACAATTTCAACGTATATTACCGCTCTATTTAACCGCTCGTTGGAAACATCTGTTTTTCCGTCTCAGTGGAAGCGAGCGCTTATCCGCCCTCTCTCGAAGATTCGTACTCCACTATCCCCGTCTGACACGAGACCGATAGCCAATCTGCCTGAACTCTCTAAGACACTTGAGAGGATCGTCGCCTCTCAAATTACAGACTACTTGACTGAACATAGTATCTTAAATCCTAGACAGTCCGCATATCGACCAGGTCACAACACTCAGTCTGCACTTTTACGTGTCTGCGATGACATTAGAGAGGGGATTGATAATAGACTTATCACAATCATGATCCTCTTTGATTTCAGTAAGGCATTTGACACGGTTCCACATCCGCGCTTGCTCATCAAGCTTAAGGAGATTGGTTTCTCGGACGCCGTCCTTACTTGGATATTTTCTTACTTAACTGGCCGTTCTCAGGCCGTAGTCGATGATGCTGGTAACTTCTCTGATTGGCTATCTACGTCCTCCGGTGTCCCTCAGGGCTCCGTGCTTGGCCCACTTTTATTCTCTCTATTTGTCAACGATATCGGTCGCGTCTTGTTGTATGCACATCACATGATGTTTGCTGATGACATTCAAATTTATCTCTCGTGCTTACCGGCCGACATTCGTCATGGTTTAGAGTTAATTTCTGGGGATGCAAATGCTATTTTCGATTATGCGGAGTCTAACGGCCTAAAACTTAATCCTGCTAAATCCAAGGTGCTTATTTATGGCAGTCAAGCTTATGTTAAGGATATCGATTGTAGTCTTTTACCGCCTATTATTGTAAACCAAGTCCCTCTTCCTTTTGTGAGTGAAGTGAGGAACTTGGGCGTTGTATTTACGTCCACTCTTTCCTGGAGGAAACACGTTTTGAATGTCTCGCAAAGGGTCCATTATGCACTGCATAAACTAAAGTTCAACAGAAATTCACTGTCCACAGAATTGAGAACTAAATTAGTGATGACCCTGATTATGCCTCATATAGATTATTGTTGTCTCGTATACCACGGCTTAAGTAGTGAGCTGAACACCAAACTGCAGAGACTGGTAAACTGCTGTATTAGATTTATTTTCGACCTAAGGCGAGATGAGCATATTACGCCATATAGACGTCGATTGAGATGGCTTTCGGTGGAAAATAGAAGGTTATATTTTCTCGGATGTCAGATGTATCGCATCCTTTTTCTACATTCTCCATCATACCTGAGCGAGCTCTTCACCCTTCTTGACCCATCTCTGAGAAGATCTGATCGCCTTGTTACCTCATCACAGTCTTTTCATATTCCGTCTTGCAGAACTACTATGTACTTGCACTCCTTTCGCCTTTCGTCAATACGTTTTTGGCATACTCTTCCTAGCAACATAACATCAGCAGACACTTTTTCATCCTTTAAAGACCTTCTCCGCTTGTTTTTACTTGCATCAGAATCTATTTGATACTCTTAGCCATCTTGTGTTAATCACTTTGTGCAATGTAACCGTCGTCTAGTCAGACTTCTAGTCTGCTGCGTTATATATATATATTGTTTGGGTTAAGGTATCTGCCCATACTAATGGGTCTCTTGCGTTAGTTTAGGTTAAGTTGCGGATTATTGTTTTTGCAATGTTACCGTCGTCTAGTCAGACTTCTAGTCTGCTGCGTTATATATATATATTGTTTTTTGCTTTAGTTTAGGTTAAGTTGCGGATTATGGTTCTTGCTTTTTCTTTTAGTTTATATTTTAGTTTTAAGTTTTACATTAGTATGCAACATATTTGTAACTTCTTTTCTTTCTACTACTCGGCTACTATTATGTTACATTCTAAGTCTTTTGTTAATTGTATCTTTGCCCTTTAGCCTCGGCTTGGGCATAATAAACTCAATCAATCAATCAATCAATCTCTCTCTCTCTCTCTCTCTCTCTCTCTCTCTCTCTCTCTCTCTCTCTCTCTGCATTTGACACGGTTCCACATCTGCGCTTGCTCATTAAGCTTAAGGAGATTGGTTTCTCGGACGCCGTCCTTACTTGGATATTTTCTTACTTAACTGGTCGTTCTCAGGCCGTAGTCGATGATGCTGGTCACTTCTCTGATTGGCTATCTACGTCCTCCGGTGTCCCTCAGGGCTCCGTGCTTGGCCCACTTTTATTCTCTCTATTTGTTAACGATATTGGTCGCGTCTTGTTGTATGCACATCACATGATGTTTGCTGACGATATTCAAAATTATCTCTCGTGCTTACCGGCCGACATTCGTCATGGTTTAGAGTTAATTTCTAGGGAGGCGAATGCTATTTTTGATTATGCAGAGTCTAATGGCCTAAAACTTAATCCTGCCAAATCCAAGGTGCTTATTTATGGCAGTCAAGCTTATGTTAAGGATATCGATTGTAGTCTTTTACCGCCTATTATTGTAAACCAAGTCCCTCTTCCTTTTGTGAGTGAAGTGAGGAACTTGGGCGTTGTATTTACGTCTACTCTTTCTTGGAGGGAAACATGTTTTGAATGTCTCGCAAAGGGTCCATTATGCACTGCATAAGCTAAAGTTCAACAGAAACATTCACTTTCCACCGAATTGAGAACTAAATTAGTGATGACCTTGATTATGCCTCATATAGATTATTGTTGTCTTGTATACCACGGCTTAAGTAGTGAGTTGAACACCAAACTGCAGAGACTAATAAACTGCTGTATTAGATTTATTTTCGACCTAAGGCGAGATGAGCATATTACGCCATATAGACGTCGATTGAGATGGCTTTCGGTGGAAAATAGAAGGTTATATTTTCTCGGTTGTCAGATGTATCGCATCCTTTTTCTACATTCTCCATCATACCTGAGCGAGCTCTTTACCCTTCTTGACCCATCTCTGAGAAGATCTGATCGCCTTGTTACCTCATCACAATCTTTTCATATTCCGTCTTGCAGAACTACTATGTACATGCACTCCTTTCGCCTTTCGTCAATACGTTTTTGGCATACTCTTCCTAGCAACATAACATCAGCAGACACTTTTTCATCCTTTAAAGACCTTCTCCGCTTGTTCAATCAATCAATCTCTCTCTCTCTCTCAACCAGGGTAAATATGCAGAATAGTGGCCTCCTCACCAATTTCGTTGAACTTAGGCTTAATCGACGCGTTTTTGCGTGAAACAAAAGAATCTGGCAGAAAAAAGTGTCGCTCTGCCCCGCGAAGCGAGATATTAGCAGTTAAAGTTGACGACTATCAGGTTAGGAATTCTGTCATACCGACAAGATGTAGCAACTACGAGCATGCCCCACACCCACATGCGCATGTTCCGTGGCCGCACGCGCATGCAAGAGGTCACGTGACAACTTTGGTAAGTCAGAAGTGTAACATAATTCGAAATAAAATTTTTTTTTTTATCATAAGTTATCGTGCCAAAATGCAGCTGCACGAGTTCTTGGCATTAACTCACGATAAAGACAAATTAATAAACTAGCTATTAAATAGAACATAATGTGATAAGTAACGAAATATATTGTCCCAAGTGCAATAACAAATTAAAGTTAAACAGAGATAATTTCTCATTTCGTTGTCGAAAGGTATTATATGAGAAAAATAAACATAAAAAATATGTGAAGAAACAATGCACATTTAAAAGAAGTGTTAGATTTGATACATGGTTCAGCAAATCTAACTTAAGGGGGTTGTCGTGAAATATAAAAATATTGTCGATTTCTCTAGACTTCGCGTATGTATTAATAAACCTTACATATATTACGTCTCCAAAGAGATAGACAATCCATATTCGTTTTTGAGATATTCATTGTGGAAGTTGAGCTTTTTAACATGGGCTCTTATGGAAAGGTCGCCGCGAGAGCCACATTTTCGCTTATAACATCTCCACCAAAACTGTCATTGTTTTGAAAAACTAATATGTTATTAATGATATTCAATAATATCGAATAGCAGAAACTCGTATAGAGCAATCCATATTCGTTGTTGAGATATTATAAGTAAAAGTACGTTATCATGATGCCTGAAAAATGCGCAAAGAGAAGTGCTGTGGTGACGTGGCAACGTTGGCGGCCCAGCAGACATCGCGCGTAAATCACACTATACTCTTTGAGACTCTTTCGTGACTATTATATACATGATCCGGGATGTTTCTTATTGCAGAAGCAAGGTCTGCAGTTCGTCCTTTTTGTTGAGCAATCGCGTACGTGAAACATTTTTTTAAATGATTTATAACACCACTTTTTTTTAATTCTTTGAAGGAATTCGATAGTGTGTACAATTCACTTACAAAATTTTTAACTAAATGATTTTTATCGGCCAATTTATGAATGACTTTGCCACTTTCTTTTCGTATTGCGGCAATCGTACTACTATCTTCGTCACCAATCAAAACTCCAACATTTAAATTATTTTCTTGAAGAATTTTACTTCGATTGATCAATTGCGCTCCGGCGTCCGCTTCCATCGCTTTTGCACTGCCTTCAAAATTCTCTCGACAATCGTGGTCATCTTTCGAATGTCCTATATCACATTTGTAACACTTGCGATTTCGTGTTGTATAATCTAAAACTTTATGACTTAAAAATCCAATTATTGCTGCATAACCATTCAGACTGTCATAACTGCGACCGTTGCCTTTTTTACTCCAGCCCATGTCGTACGAAACTATGATGTTTACAATACTATTGCATGCTTGGTCAAATTCAGGACTTCTTTGATTAGAGGATTGAAGAATCGTTAGGTGAGGATAAAGATCGCGAACAATGTCGGCTGGTCTATAAATAAAATAAAAACCGTATTTGAATTATGGCTATATATTAAGAAAAAAAATCATGTTTATTTTTTTAAATCTAAGTAATGTTTGTTTTTATTTTTTAATGACAAGTAAAATACATAAATTCAATTAAATATAAAATATAAAGGTTCATCCCAGCTAAATATCAATCCATTATTGACGTATTATAAATTAAGCAATAATATACAATTCAATATACAATTCAAAAGTTAAATCGCAGCTACAATTCAGTATAAATATATAATTCAATTAACCAAAAGAATATTAAAAAATGTGCATATAAAATTTACAAATATTCTCATACAAAAAAAATGATAATTCTTACAAATTATCACAAAGCTCTTGAGTGTTCTTTATCACAAGGTGCCTTTCTTCTAACGCTGCTTTTTGGCAACTTTCTACAGCTGCTTTTTCGATGGCTAATCCGACTTTTCTTTCATATCTTTTGAACATATCCATTGTTATGACTGGAATATTGAGGCATGCAAGAATTTTGTTCAAACCAGTACATCCAAGACCAGAGTGCATCGCACCTACAAACAAATTTTTTTATTATTAGTGATAACATAAAATATTATTAAATAAAACAGAAAAATTTGTTATAATTAATTGCAAGCAAAAACTCATATCTTACCAAGGACAGCTTGAAGATTCACATTTGTGTAACAGTGGCCATCTAAGTCAACTTTCTTGCCAGTGTTAACCTCATTTTGAATTCCACATTTATGGCACTTAATATGAAGTATTGAGAAAAGTCCTTTGCGCACTTCATTATTTATATTATCTAAACTCAAAACTTCTTTGCAAGCACAGCAGTGTAGTGCTTGCCCCATACTTTTGAGGTTAACAATATGATTCCCCTCATCATCGCTTTCTTGCCTGGTACTTTTATTGGTTTTGCTTTTTCTGGCTGCTACGCTATTTTCTACAGCTTTTTTCACTCGTTCAGCCTTTTTCTTTGAAACGAACCTTCCACGTTTTGAACGCGGTTTTCCAGACATTTTTTCTAAACGTTAATTTACGCAGCGTTGCCAAATCTGAAATTTTTTACGCGTGCGCGGAGAGAGTACATGGACAGGCCACGTCTATGTGTGCGTGTACAGTTGCTCTAGAAAATCCAGTCTTTAAAGTGGAGAAGGGGAATACGCGGAGAACCGTAAGCGCGCGTCTATACTTTTTGCTGATATTTCAGCACGACAACCCCCTTAAGCCTGGAAACAATATGCAGGATGACTGCATATTTTATTATGTTAAGACCTCCGAGGCAAATGTTTTTGTGCACAGAATTGCAACTTGCTGATCACTCGGTTGTTGACTGGATTTCTTTTTGCCGAGAAGTAAGTATAATTTAATATACTTATTAATACAATTAATATATGTTAAATAGATATATATTTATAGAATTTGTTATGTTAAATATGATAGGTTTGCATATATTGGGCCGAAAAGAATTCAACGAAACTTGGAGGGCCCAATATAATCGTCGAAATAGATGAAACAAAAATCGGCAAAAGAAAATACAATCGTGGCCGAATAATCGAGGGGAAGTGGATTTTCGGTGGATACGAACGTGGCACAAAAATAATTTTTATTTTGCCAGTACAAGACCGCACGGAAAAAACTCTGCTTAACCTTATCAAGGAGTGGATTCTACCTGGGACGACGATAATGTCAAATTGTTGGAAGTCGTACAACTGTTTAAACAGTGAAGGCTTCCAACATCAGTGAATCATTCGATGAATTTCGTCGACCCAGATACCGGTAACTAACATTGCAAATATATAAAGAGCAACATATGCATTCGAAATACACACTAAACTTAGCATTACTAATTTCTATTTGTTTGTCTATTCAGGAGCCCACACTCAACACATTGAACGTGTTTGGAGAGAAGTAAGGGCTAATATCCCACGGTATGGAACGCGTTCTTCGCATTTAGAGGGATATTTAGCTGAATATTTAGCTCTCTTCAAACGCGTTCATGCTTATGAAGACCGCTTAAGCAGTTTTTTCCATGCAATTGCGGAATTGTATCCACCGACGACTGTGGACGATGAAGCAGATGTCTCGGAGGCTACATAATTTCAAGTTTAAGTTAGATCTGCTAAATCATGTATTAAATCTAACACTTCCTTTCAATGTGCATTGTTTCTTCACATATTTTTTATGTTTATTTTTCTCATGTAATACTTTTCGACAACAAAATAAGAAATTATTTCTGTTTAATATTAATTTATTATTGCACTTTCGATAATGTATTTTGTTACTTATCACATTATGTTCTATTAAATAATTTATTAATTTGTCTATCATAAATTATGTTAATATTATTGCATCCCTACTCGTCAATATATCCTATATAATATATCAAAGTACATGCATGGGCGGGGAGCTTCGCCCCCCCTGCACCCCCCCCCCCCCCCCCCCCGCCACTGATCGGTGTAAGTGAACCTAGAAGCGTTGACATTTTTGTTAAAATTTCAAGTAAATTATATCGAAAATCTTATAACTTTCTCTGAGAATATTATTGTAACATTCTACTTGACATTATGGATTTGTTTCATTCACGGCTTTTAAATTTAATTTATATATTAGAACTAAACGAATTTATATAAATGCGAAGTTCGATTAGAATAAAGAGAATTGGATTTTGATCAAAATATTCTTCACGCCGGAAAAGCGATTTTAACTATTAAAAAAATTTCGGATTTAAATTGTGTAGTGAGTAAACGTTTTTCGTATAAACATTTATCAATAATCTTAACTGGTTGTTAATTTGTAATATCCAA
The DNA here is from genome assembly GCA_035220615.1 of Leptothorax acervorum. Lineage (NCBI taxonomy): Eukaryota > Metazoa > Arthropoda > Insecta > Hymenoptera > Formicidae > Leptothorax > Leptothorax acervorum. The sequence goes on along the minus strand of JASTWQ010000481.1, from coordinate 115,864 downwards.
TTAAGCTCTAGATATTCTTAGACTTAAAATAACAAGTGTCACAGATATTCATGGAACACCTTTATATAAATGTGAGGAAACACATTCATTCAGAGAACAAATTTAAGAAGACATGTAAAATAGGTACACAATACATAATGTGAAACATACGTGAAACCGGAAAAAAATAAAACAATATAATTGCTTTATGTTCAAAGGTTTAAACCTACAATATCACTGTGACTGCAGCTCAAGAAGAAGCATACAATGAAGCACTTCCTGAAGAGTGAAGAGCGCATTGTGCGCATGGAGGAAACCCTTCCTGCAGCATATATGATGCCGGTTTATGCAATCCTGACAGAGATACCATTGGAAGATGGTAAAGCTATTACAACAGCCATATGTTGGACGCTGAACCGTAAACCCAAGTTTGTTCCTGTAAAACGTCTAACACCTTCACCGGAACAAATAGAAAGAATACATGCAAGCAAGACATCGGACCAAGTAAGCATATTTCTTGGAATGGCAGGGCTGGCCACACCGGTGAAGGAGGTAAGAGGTACGGGACCAACCGCCAACTCCGACTACCTTTTAAAGCGGTCTATTATGAAATGTTTGGAAAATAATGGTCGTTGTGATTTGTATTGGATACATACGAATAGTAATAAAATCGTTAAGCGGCACATTTTTTCTTTTAAGGGTAGTATCAAAGCGAAATTTTAAAAATTGATGCAAAGAAAATCAGTGACTGTTTCTATAGATAAGCATATTTCTTTTGATGTTCTAAATAAAAATGAAAGCGCTTTTTGGTGTCTCTTGTTATTTTCTGGCTATTTAACTTGGAAAACGTGTCGTTTACGTAGAGATGGTTGTTCATATAATTGTAAACTTAGGATACCTAATAATGAAGTACGCAGACTCTATACCAAATTTTTTATGGAATGGTTAGAAAGCAAGTTTGATAGTCCGTCTAGGTTTGATATCTTTGTAAATTATCTGCTAGAGGGTAAAGTAAATGAGTTTACACAAGAAATTAATGTTTGCAAAACAATTAACATTTTAAAACAATTTTATACCTAGAAACAGAAAATAAATCTTTTAGAAACACTTTAAAATTTCTTGAAATGAGGGAAGAGGCAGAAAGCGTTACAAAAAACGTCCTCAGTTATGTATTCCAGAAAAGAGGGAAACCGTCTTTCGTCAGAACAATAAAGAACCTATATGAACTTTATATACATAAAAGTAATTCCCTTATAGCGAACACGAATCGGTCTCATACAAAAATTAGACTACCGTCTAAGAGAAGAAAATACATCATTTAAAACGCTTTATGAAGATATCGAGTTCATCGTTATACACAGGAATGAGATAGCACATCCTGATTGCCCGCTCATTGAAACGGCAAAGAAATTTCGCCATTAATCGCCCAATGTAAAATGTACTACCAATGGCAAAATACGATATGCGAGGCGGCAGCCACGACACACGACACACGCACGGCACGCACAACATTCCCAGCATTTTTGGGTCCTCGCGGAAACGCGGTTATAAATCACGATCGTGCAACACTTTTCACGGCACGACGACGTCGACGACAGAAAAAGTACGGCGCGAGAAGTACGGTGATGCGCGAAACCGCGAGCCGTCCGCCACCGCGAAGTCGCGTCGTAACGGATTTGAAATTTGAATGCCCGACGCGTGGCAACTTCACACCGAGCGACGCCGTGATCGCTGAACTCCCCCCCCCCCCCTTCCCGTGTCAAGGTCCACCTAGGCGAAGAAATAAAACAAATAGAAGAAATTTCAAGTTATCTATTAAACTATTTAAACAACTCCTACGGAACTAAATCCCGGCTGCAAGCAATGTGCTTCAGTCAGGGTTGGGAAAGTTCCTTCTTTAAGGGGATCCTGAAGTGACAGGCAAACTCCAACGTGACAGCGCCACGATCTAGCACGGAACTAAAAATAATCGATAATTTCGATCGTTTACTATGTTTTCTGTGTTACCGTGCTATACCTGTCCTTGTCTAACGGATACCTATACGATATATCTGTCCTTGTCAGATTGCAGGCAGCGCCATCTCTGACAAGATCCGGCAACTATTGATGCATGCAATACTGCTCTTCTTGTCAGTCTGCATCCGTATTTGCATCAATTTGCATTACTAAAACTTTCTCTCAATGGATCTTTTTTTGTACGCATTGAATCTTACTTCTACTTGCACGATATTATTCCTACATGTTTACCCAATACTAGATGATAAACATTATGTATGTATAAACTGCAGAATTTTTGTTTTAAGCAAATATTGTCGTCAGGTGACAGCTGTATGTGTCCAAATAAGTAATATTTTTAATTTTTTGGTGTTTTTGATATAAAATCGCGGTTGTCTCGTATAGATTTTTGTGCGTACTTTAATTCTGTAAAAGATTTTTGCAATTCTATAAAGCCAATTAAAAGATCCATTGAGAAACTGTAATGTCGGTAATTCATACGACTTCAGGATCCCCTTAACAAATAATATATGTTATATACTCTCATCGTGAGTGAGACTATATAGTCATCAGTGTGCTCATCGACCGCGTGTTCCCGCACTCTGTCTTGATTTTTAATTTTATTCCTGGCAAATCAAATCTGCTTCGACAAAAATGTAATACTTTTGGCAAAATGTTTATCTTTTTGGTAAATATATCAATATAATAGGGTCTCGTATTTAAAATTCCGCAAGAGAACCCCAATATAAGGGATTACCCACGGTGCGGATCTTCAAATTTTCTATCTCGGGGTGAGATGCTTTTTTGGTAACAAGCTATCACACGAGATTACTTAAGGACGGAAACAATTCCTACGAAACAAAATCCGTATTTCCAAATAAAACGTCACAGACAATTATTTTTGCATTATATGTTTGCAAAATCTTCAAATTTGGCTTACAAAATTTGCTGCTTTTCGTGCAAATAAAAAAAAATGTTTAACACAACTATCTTGACCAAATTCCCCCCCCCCCCCTCCCCGAGCTACACAATTTGTGACAACTGCACTTAATAAAAACAAAAATATATTCCATATAAGAATTTCAAATTGACATACTTATGAATTCCTTGGAAGGCAATTCGAGAACTTTGACGATTGTCAAAATATCATGATAGAAATGGACCATTAAAACCAAAGACTGACCCTGCATGGAACGCAACTTCGTCTCCACCGACGCAATGGATAATTAAAAAAAAAATTGAAAGAAAAAGAAGATAAAATAATAAAATTGAAAAAAAATATGGAAGAAAAAAAAAATAATTAAGAAATTGAATAACACCGTACAAGACTTGAAAGGAAACATTAGAGTTTATTGTAGAGTTCGTCCACCGAACAGCGAAGAACAGAGAAAATGTAAGTATTTTGTAACTATTAGAAAAAATTAATTAATTATTAAGACAAAAACATAGGATTGTAAGTCCAGTTGGAACCCAACTGGATAAAGAACGCAAAGAAAAAGAAAAAGCCTTGAATGACGAAATAAAAAATTAAAAAATAAATTAGAAGCTATGAATAAAGAACTATGAATTCCTTGGAAGGCAATTTAAGAACTTTGACGATTGTCAAAATATTATGATAAAAATGGAACATTGAAACCAAAGACTGACCCTGCGTGGAAAAATATTTGTAAAAAAATCTTTAATAAGGAAATAAAGACCAAGAATTTATACGAAACCATAAGACAAAATAGACATGGCGTACTTTCAAAATTAATAGAATACAAAGGCCTTGATGCACTGCAGGAATTCATTTCAATTAAAACTACAGATCTACACTAGAGTCCTTCATTATGTGATTTCAATCGAAACGCTATCCGGAATCGGAAAATCACCGAGGGTAAAACCTTCTAAATTGTGCCATATTTTAAAAGACAAAATATGTTATAACTTATACAATACTTGCTGCTCTTTGTGGAGATAAAGAAAAATGTTTAACACAAAATTTCTTTTTTGACCAAATTTTTTCCCCCGAAGCTGCACAATTTGTGTGATAACTGCACTTAACAAAAAACAAAAATATATTCCATATAGGAATTCAAATTGACATAGGTACTTATGAATTCCTTGGAAGGCAATTCGAGAACTTTGATGATTGTCAAAATATCATGATAAAAATGGAACATTAAAACCAGACTGACCCTGCATGGAAGAATATTTGTAAAAAAAATTTTAATAAGAAAATATAGATCAAGAATTTATACGAAACCATAAGACAAAATAGACATGGCGTACTTTCAGAATTGATAGAATACAAATGCCTTGATGCACTGCAAGAATTTATTTCAATTAAAACTACAGATCAAAACTAGAGTCGTGTGACTTCATTATGTGACTCTAAGGACAAAAAGAAATGTAAAACAAAATTGTAAGACAATTTGATAAGACGAGTTCTATAACACGGGTAATTAACACGTACATTGACGTACATTTACCAAACATTCAACACGTACATTCACCAAACAGGATCAAAAAAGAATTTGCTTTCTATGGCAAGCACATATCAATTTAATTAGATGAATAATGAAATACGGTAAATGCACATATGTAAATTTAAAATGGTTTATTCTTGTGTAAAATAACGCGCACGTATTTCGTAGAGTTGCTTGGCTGTGATTGTGTAATATCAAAAGTGAAGAATCGTTAGATAAGGGTCTAACTGCTTTAAATTTTGCTATTAAATTTTGTTCACCAAAGTTTGCTTATCCTATATTTAAAGATTTACGCAAATGGGAAGATATGTATGTCATAGTGAAATCAAAATGCAAATGCGAAAGTAAGAAAATGTTTGATGAAATAAAAGAAGAAGTGGCATATATTCTATATGGGAATGAGAATATTGATGCTTGATAGAAAAAAAGCGTCATTGACTCGTATATAGGATGAGTCATTAATAACTGCCATCATAAATGACTATTTGTTATTTTAAAAATGTCTAGAAAATTGTTGGACTCTTGGAGGAAAAAATATGACGGAAAAAAATGTTCTTATTTAAGTTTAACTTTAAGATATTAAAGTTAGCTTGAACCATAAAATAATTTGTAAAATATTTATTTTTAACTGATCTTATCCATTTTATTGTTATAATTAAACCATTTGTCGACTTATGAAAATAGGAGAAATCATATTGTTTCATTTTAAAATGTATCACTCATCTTATAAAAAATTTTTTAAATTTGTACTTCTTATGAATGTGACTGTGCTTTTAAACATTTTCCTTCATATTATAATTAGGTGAATAAAACGTTATTTATTTTGCAGTTCTTAATGATTCACTCCATATGTGTGTATACATATAGAAATACCTAATTTGATAATAGGTATAACTTTTTCACTTCTTGCATGATGACCATGATGTCAATGTGAAAAATAAAATGGCAGTATTTTTCTAAATTATGATTGTTTTAAATTTTCAGGTTTTTACTTCGCTTTATAGTTACAAATATTATCCTTGGAATTTGTTAAGGGAGTAGACAACCTTAAAAACCAAAAAAATAATCTTGCATTTTCTTCAATAAAAAAGGTTTTTTCAAATTTTGCTTCCTGCACATTTTAGAGACACGTTTCTAGATTATAAGTCTGCTATTTAATTTATTTTAAATTTTTTGTTACTCCGGAATCTTACAACCGGAATCTTCCACCACTAGCTACTGAACGGAAAGAACTACTTCCCTTTATTACCAATAACTTCTGTTATTTTTAATCCGTACAAAATTACCTTTTACAAAAAGGTAAAAAAGAGACGCCAAGCACGCGTGGTGTACCTTGAAAGAATCGAAGTAGTTATCTTTGTACCTCGAAAAAATCCAAGTAATATCTTTACTTGAAAAAATCGAAGTAGTTATCTGGTAATTATTTACAAAAAGACCCCACCCGCCAATGACCTTGACCTTGACATATGTTGTCAAGGTCACCCTCCTGAGTGACCTTCAGAAGGTTTTAGCCGGCGGTCATTGTTTACTAAAAAGTTATTAACAAAAAAGAATTGAAAATATAACAGTTATTTTGAGTACTAATAGACATAAATGACTAATATTTATGTGGAAATAGTACATGTATATGAACGAAGAAAAGTTAGTTAAAAGTTAGTTAGCGAATTGTTGGTATATTGAAAGAAAAGTTAAAGCAGAGAATAGAGAGTATGTGCTTCAACTTACAAAGCACATACTTGTAAAGCGCGTCACTAACCTATAGGTTAGTGGAACGCTTTACAAGTGTGTGCTTTGTATGTGCTTCAACTTACAAAGCACATTCTTGTAAAGCGCGTCACTAACCTACAGGTTTTGTCAATAACCAACTATTATCTGCTTTAACAAAGATTTAACATGCTTTTGCCATAATTAAAGCAGAGAATACTTGTATTCACGCTTTCTAATACATAAAATAGTGTATATACTTTTCAATATATCAACTATTCTCTGCTTTAAATAACTTTCCTTTCAATATACCAACAATTCACTGCTTTAAATAACTCCCCACCAAAGTTTTTTTGTTTTTAACTTTTTAATAAACAATGACCGCCAGCTAGAACCTTCTGAAGGTCACTCAGGAGAGTGACTTTGACAACATATGTCAAGGTCAAGGTCGTTTATGCCTTTCAATACTCAAAATAACTGCTATATTTTTCAAACTTTTTTGTTTATAACTTTTTAATAAACAATGACCGCCGGCTAAAACCTTCTGAAGGTCTCTCAGGAGGGTGACCTTGACAACATATGTCAAGGTCAAGGTCATTGGCGGGTGGGGTCTTTTTGTAAATAATTACCGAAAAAAATACTATCCCACACACTTCAAATATACAAGTGCGATTTATATGTCCAAAGAAATTTGTAGCAGAAAAAATTTTAAAATACATGTCAATTATCAAAATGCAAAAAAAAAGAAGAATATATTTGTCATTTACGTGAAATCAAGGTATCAAAAAGCACTAAAAAGGCGCTACAAACTGAAACATAATTCATAAGCAACTAAAGAGGACAAAAGAACTAAATCCTGTATTTCAAAATAAAACTTTAGGCAAGGAACTATGGCCCTTTTCGCTTCGTTTTGATGTATAAAGCAAATATGATAATCCCGCTACAATAACACAATAACGCAAAATGTCAAACAAATATAACATATAATCTGACTAATGTATTTAAGTATATATTAATATAATTATACAAAAAACTATATACATATATTAAAAATATTCTCGAGCACAAATATATTTTGTACGCTCGAAAAACGAAATTACGAAATACCGTAGATTTGTAGAACATTCCCTTAGATTCTTTTCGCGCAATTACGCTTCACACGGGGTGCAAAAAGATCAAATTAAATTATTTTTTCATTGCTAACAATGTATATTTGCTAACAACGATCATTTCTCTGATTATGCTTTGATTTCTGTATAATCTCGTATCTCGCGTTTCAAATTTTTCATGATAGTATTTAATTTAAAAAATTAATACACGAATTGCGGAGTACGTGAGCCTATAAAATACAGCGCAAACAAAACGTACGTGATATAGGTATGTGCAACCATATCAACGATTATATCAATGAAGAAAAGATGACTTGAAACGGCGAACTGACCCCGTGTGGAGAGATATTTGAAAAATCTTTAATAGCAACATAAAGGCCACTAATTTATACTCTCTAAAGTAGGATCTATTTTTTGGGGGGAGGGGGCAAAATATATACCGCATTTTGGATAATATTGGTCAAATTCTCGACCAGATTAGTATCCTCGGTGATGATGTAATTTCAGATTAATATCGCAGAATTAGTATTACAGTATATTATATGTATATGATTATATCTGATCTTTTTTTCTCGGGAAAAGTATCGATATTTAAAATTTCTGTTTCAGATGGCTCCAAGAATTACAGTGGCGCGAGCGGCTCCATATACCGACGTTGCCTGTAATATATGTAGACAATTTATTTGCAGTTACAGCCGCAGAAATAAAAAAAAAAAAAGTAATAGTTAAACAAATAGTAAAACATCACAAAAGATTCATTCGTAGACAATTACGGAATGAAGTGTAAGTATGTGTATAAACCGTTTTTCAATTTTAAATTTTCTATGGATGTCTAATAAAGTTTCAGACAGCAACTGAATTTGGAGCCGCAGTTGGAGCCGCAGCTGGAGGCGCAGCCAGAGGCGCAGCCAGAGCCGAATCCTATATAAAATCCTATATAGAATCCTATATAAAATGTAGGATTTATAGTTTTTATATATATTAAAAAATTGCAATACTTAATAAAATTATATACGACAACTTAAATCTGCCATTTACTTATATAGATATATAATAAAAAATTCCATTAGGCAACAATTAACAATTTTATATAATATTTGAATATACGCCGTTGATCTTCGTAGGTGTTAATATACTGATATTGACGCTTTATTCGTTACTATTAAGATTATTATTGTATATATGCAGCATCAAATTAATTTATTTTAACTTATTTTACAATCTTACAAAAAAATATTCATAATAAACATTTACATAATAAAATATTTAAAATGTTTTTAATTTCGTCCTCTCTTTGAAGTGAACTCCGAAGTGTCAAAAGTTAATTGTCATCAAATTTTTAAAAATAAAAGTAAAGTATTGCTAGCATTATAATGTTCTCTGTAATATTGTATAAATATTGTTACATTTTTAGCACGATGTAGTTGCGTGACGTTTAGACTGAATACAAGTTGCCATGCAAATTTTGTACAACCAATTTTGCTATATGTCCGACATAATTTCTCGCTTAGCAAGAAATCCTCCCTTGAAAAGTTCCGCATTCTATCTCGACAAATTCAAGAACCGAGTGAAAGGGCGTGCTTTTGTTGCGATTTTCATATTCTAATATATATATCACGAGGATTTCGATTTTACACCAAGTACAGTCATGATGAAGTACAACAGTACAGTCAGTATGATGTACAACAGTATCCATCTCCTACACTTATTAAGAAGCCAATATAAACTTCCAAAAAAACGGGGCAGCATAACGACTCCTCTCGCGGCGCTCGGATTACCTCCGACGTTAATTACGCTTAACACGCCCCGGTTCTCGCCTTTTAGCCACGCACGTTACTTACGTTACCTTGGCGGCCATTGTACACAGATAGCACTCGCCAGACGTTTCCGTCAGGTTTCTTCGTCGCACACACGCAAAAACAGAAGCACTCGCGGAAGCACGATCGCGCGCGCATTAATTACTCGCGCGATACTTTATGGTAGCTTTGGCATTAACCGTGCACAACGCACAATCTTGCGAAACGAACGAAATGTTAATGATTCGACAAACGATCGATACGACGATAGCTTTCCATTACTAAAATCGGTTGTTACTGCGTAAAAAATAAAAATCTACCTCGGTAAATCGCTGTCGCATCGACACGTTAACGATACACGCAATTACGAATCTGTTCATCGTCAAGGCAGCTCATCGCGCGAGCCGATAAACGCTAAGGAAATGGATTTCGATATGAACATTCAACGTAACGCGGTAATACACGGAACGGATCACATAACTACCGAGTACCGAACACGTCCCACGATGCCACAAGACTGAGAACTGAGTTTCGGCAGTCGGCACGCAAAAGTCGAAACGCGAATGATAGGACAACGGCGCGCGGGCCGTGCGGCGTACTGCGTTACTGCGTAGAGTACGCGAGTGGCGAGGGCCCGAGGGGTAGTTGCAAAATCAAAATAAACACTCAGGCCAAGGCCAAGGTATTTACCTGCTTATTCTTACTCCGGGAAATGTTTCGTACTTTATGAAATATATGCTCACAAATATTCCTAATTCCTTTTTACAGTTTCGATGATTAAACTGTTGTACAGGCCGTATAATATTCACGGATTTATTCTTAAAAAAAAGAACCGTTAACCTCGTCGTATCGCCGAGCCGATAAACGGAAGGAACTAAGGAAATAGATGATATGGAAACGCTAAGGATCTCGATGAACGGTATCACGGTAATGCCGATGCCGGTAATACACGGAGCGGATCACATAGCATATCTGCCAGCTCGAGTTTCGGCGCACGAATGTCGAATGCCGCGAATTATGGGACAACCTTCTAGACAACGGCGCGCGGCGCGCGGGCCGCGTGACGTAGTGTACGCGAGCGGCGTGGCGGGGATACTCCAAAATCAAAACAAACACTCAGGCCGAGGCCAAGTGTTTACCGGCTTATTCCTTTAACAGAATTTAACAAATAGTTCAAGGAAAACTTACATTATTAATTTTAGATCAGTTAAGATATCGGCAAAATAAAATATAAAACGAGAAGTAGGACAAAAATTATTAAACTTTAATGATTCAAGGTATCCAATTCACTTGGTAGATAATTCTACCGATTAGACAAAATGCTGTAAAAATGTATTATTACGAATAAATCTGTTCTACGATGGTACGTAAGCATGATTGAATATATATTAGATTTGCTGATATATAACTCATATAAATAATTCTATAATATACTTTTCTTTTTATACAATTTATTCTGCATATAATTGCATATAATTGCATAAAAAAAAAAGTATATTATAGAATTATTTATGAGTTACATATCATCAAAAAACTAATATATATTCCATCGCGCTTACGTACCATTGTAGAATAGTTTTATTGCGTATAAATAATACATTTTTATAGAATTCTATCTAATCGGTAGAATTATCTACCAAGTGACTTGGCTAGTATTATTAATTATTATAAAAATTAATCTAGATACATATGTATAAATAAAAAAAATTTCCGTCTACTTGAATACTCTGATACAGAGTGAAAGGAAATATTTTTTTTGGAACGATTGAGGCCAAAATGCGAGGGTTCTTCGACTTGGCCCTCGCGGAATCGTATCATGGATCATGCTCTAGGATCCTTGAACATGTTCTCATCAAGAAGAACGAACTCGCGGAAGATCCGTCAAAAATTTCGTCGTGATACTAGCGCAAACGTTATTTTTTAATAAATGTATCCCTTTTTGTCACCGTTACAATTATAATCACATGTGAAATGTAACGGTACTTGGTAACAGTTAACAATTCTTTCTGCGCGTGAGGGAAAGTCAACAACCAACTCTTTAACAATATATCAGAGACAGGGAAAATTTCAAAATCATAAAAATCACAAATTAAAAGTTAAAAATAAACATATTAACAGAACCCTATTACACAGCTACATTACCTTGAAATGGATGGGCTAGAAAAACTTTACGCAAATGTTTAATCCTGAATCGCGTCGATCAATTATGCGTATAATAGAACAGAATTTATTATTCTTCTCTCGACGCACTATTGATCATAAATGTAGTGATTTATTGCGATAATTATTATGCAACAGAGTAACGAGTAAACGGATTATTGCAAAAAAGATTTGCAGTAATTACAATTATTATTAACAGAAAATGAGAGACTGAGAAATGAAAATAAGAGGCTAATAAAAGAGATCAACGATTACAAAAATGCCTTTATTACTCTAGAAATGAGAAATAAGGAAAAATTAATTAAGAAACTTATTTCTGAAAGTAAAATAGTACGAAAAGCAAAAAAGCAGCATCAGACTTACGTCCAAACATTCATAGAAATTTGTCAAAATAAAAATAAATACTTCCAAAAAAAAGTGAATTAAATCAAATACTCATTTAAAGAAAATTTAAAACAAGAGGGAATATTATTAAAAATATTTAATAAATATACATTGAGATAATTGTAAAAAAGGGGAACAACTTAGCCCATCCACCACTGGGTGGACACCATGAATTAATTGTAAATCTGAATAATTAGGATTCTTTTTAAAAAAAACAGGTGCCGGATTTAATATTGTAAAATCGGTCATTAAAAAAATTTTTGTAACATTATAATTTGGCAATTCAGAATCGGTTAGAAGTAATCGTATCACAAAAATCCGACGCGCGACATGCTTCGAATAAACTTAAAACACCCGAGGTTTAATCGCAGGCTTTATTTTGTATTTGATACAGTGGTGACTTCGTCGAACTGGTCGCGTGTGAGACATCTCTCTAAAGTAGGACCTATTTGGGGGGGGGGGGGGGGAGGCGAAATATATACCGCATTTTGGATAGTATTGGTCAAATTCTCGACCAGATTAGTATGATCATCCATGTCCGGTTGCATCACCACAAAACCGGCGATTATATATGCAGCCCCTTATTATTAAAAACGGGCATAAAATTATCTCGCGTTTATAAGTACATAACGGTTCCGGGCGCGAGACCACGTTCTGTCGCGCGCATGTCGACCACACAATAAATTATTCTTTGTATGATGTCTACCTATATCAACAAAGTTGCAGTTAATATATGTATATAATATATATATATTAACCGAATATATATATATATATATATATATATATACACACGCACAAGCACATATGTAAAAGTAAAAAATTCATATTCTAAATTTGCAAACTGCTATTAGGAAAAAGTCAACTAGAGTAAATCAAGAGTTCCGAGTACGAGATAAAGTTGAGTTATGAGCTCTTCAAAGAACATAAGCTTCAACATCCAAGGAGCAAAAATTAACATCAATAATTTCTCGAGTAATGGGAAAGAATGCTCATGCACTCGACAAGGTGTTGCGAGCCCGATTTCAAGCAGCACAAAGATAATGCCACGTGATCATGAGGACAAGCCCCGATTTTTTATAAACATAGATCTAGAGGTAGATGATTTAAAGAAAGAAAATACTAATTTGAAAAAAGAACTAGAAGAAGCACGACATTTAATATCAGCATATGAAATGCAGTTGGAGGAGTACGCGCAACAATTGGATAATGCGCAGAAAACTATAAAAAAATTAAAAAATACAAATACATTGTTAACGCAAATAAGAGACAAATCGACTTGTCTCGTTGCCCAAGAGCAGAATAGGGCAGGCTGGTTTAAGAATAGATGGAAAGCTGTGGCAAATGTGTTGAATGTTATTGTTGATGCAGATAGACTTGAACCTCCCTTTCTTAAGGTGTCAGGCACTCTACTCTTCCTCAGCAGCAAATCAGCCTGTAAGAAGCTGTTTGTTTAAAATCATGAGATCATTTGCTGGGGTGATAGAAAACAAAACACATGTTGTGTTTGATAGGATTATCCATCAGCTTCAATGGGCGGAGATGAGCCATATGTGGATGATTGCCACCTATATATATGATCAAAATCCAGATATACTCAACTTTCCAGAGTTGAGTGGACCAGAAATCGCCCCTATGACGGCAACAATTGCTTTCCTGAAAAAACATCCTAAAGAAGATCGAGCATATTTGAAATTAATGTATGATCACAATGATCTGAAATCCTTACATAGTAACAATTTTACATATTTCACGGCAGCAGCACAGGCAATTGCTGCTATGACACAAGCCAGTATGCTTAATATGAATTCGAGGTTTTCAGAGGGAGTAAAAGCCTTCCAAAGTAGAGTAATAGGATACATCAAGGCAAAAAGCTTAACTGGAGGATTGTCCTCAGCGATAAGTTATACATCAACCCTTCCTGCAGTAGTACAACAGACCTTAGTAAGATCACTGGAGGAATCAAATGTAGGACAGGAGATACCTGAGTTTCAAGATAGGCAACCTGAAGCCAGAACGTAAAATACTAAGAGCCTTAAAGTATTTTTTATAATAACATTAATAATTCTAGTATAACGTTATGTTCGATCTAGTTTATTGCATCCTTTGATAGTTGGCAACACTGGTGGCGAGCGCGAGCCGGTAAACGAAATACGATCGGGCCGAGCACCACTGATCTCTATATAACACTGGATGGCGTATGCTGTGGAAAACCTTGTTACGAGTTGAAAACCAGGCAGCCATGATTGATGTCGTAAAATATGCTAATATGGCGGCGTCTACTGTTGGAGTTCAGTGCTGTTTCGGGTTGTGTTAAGAGAGATGTGTGAGTTAAATTGTCTGTATCGTTGTGGTTTACAAAAAGTACGTTTTGAAAATGGTGAAATCCTGTGTTTTTTGTGGCTCTAAACAAGGGACCGAAAGTAGAACACTTCATATGTAAGTATACAAGTCATATACTCATGTTTATGTCTTATAGGTTATTCCCTTTTTGTCATTCCTTTTTTGTATTTTATTTAATGTTTTTCCAAAAATTGATATTGAAAAATAATATTTTTTGTAAAGGTTTCCTTTGAAAGATAAGGAAATTTTGCAATCATGGTTGCAACAGATGAGTCTGGGGTCAAACTTTACACCGACAAAGTATTCAAGATTATGTTCGGATCATTTTGAAGAAAAATCTTTTCAAGAAGGTACAAATAAGAAATGTCTACGCATTGGAAGTATTCCAACAATATTTGGGCAGTACAAATCAGTTTGTGCTTACTGTCATGCAGTGAAAGGACAGGATAAAAAAAGATCATTCCACAAGTAATAAGAATTATTTATGCAAATGATCACTTATTTTAAATGCAAGAAAAATGTATAATTGTAGTGTTTATCTCGAAGTATTTGTATTTGAACTTGTAAATACTTTTTTAATAGATTTCCCTTAAATAATCCCAAATTACTGGAGAAATGGGTAGCGACAATGGAGTTGCAAGGTTTCATTCCAAATGAGAAAAGTTTGCTGTGTAGTTACCATTTTGATGAAAAATGTTTCCGATCATCAGGTCGTGGTTTAGTTCTTAAAGCAAATGCAGTGCCAACTTTGTTTTCATCTGCAGATAGCGGAGGTATGATAATGTATTACATTTATAAATTGTTTTAGTTGGAATTATTTAGTTTTATTAATATTGCTGTGCATTAAAATAACTTTTCAGTAAAATAAATAAATAAATAAATGCACTTTGTATACAGAAATATATACATTTGTAGGAATCTCTATTGCAGGAGAATTGCAAGAGAATATAAGCAATTCATCTGATGTAGTAGTATATAATATTAATGATAATCAATCAATAACACGGCAGCAAGGTACAAAGCGTATTTCGTCAGAATTTTCCACATCTCCTTCTAAAATTCAAAGAAGTAGCAGTCTCTTTACTAGCACATCAATGCATTCAGAGAGAGAAGCTGTGATGGATTGTTCCTCAGGTATAAATGATTTAAGTGTATATATAAGAAGTTAATGCAGACAATTTAGTATTATAAAGTCTGACTACATTATATCAAAAATATGTACATTTGTAGGGACATCCATTGCAGGAGAAATGCAAGGAAATATAAGCAATTCATCCGATGTAATAGTATACGATAGTAATGATAATCAATCAATAACACGGCAGCACGGTACAAAGCGTATTTCGTCAGAATTTTCCTCATCTCCTTCTAAAATTCAAAGAAGTAGCAGTCTCTTTACTAGCACATCAATGCATTCAGAGAGAGAAGCTGTGATGGATTGTTCCTCAGGTATAAATGATTTAAGTGTATATATAAGAAGTTAATGCAGAAAATTTAGTATTTTAAAGTCTGATAACAAATTTTTCGGAATGTCGACAGTTGAACGCTGCGACGAAAATGTAGCACTTTCTACGAGTTTAGCTGTTGAAGAAGTAAACAGTCCAGTTCGCAGCAGGACACCACAAACACCACGGAGTATTAGGAAACGAATTCTTCACACGAAGCATGATCATCAGTATGAAGCATCTCCAAAGACGATGAGAAAAAGTATATTCAGCAAAAGAAGAAAACACAAGATTTGATGAAACAGGCGCACGTTCTGAGACAGCACAAATCACGTTTAAAGAAAAAGATTACTTCATTAAAAGACATTGTAAGTGAATTACGACAAGCTCGTGCTATTCCAGAATTAGGTTTACAGTGTTTGGATTCTATTGCTAGTACTGACGTTTCCCAGTTTTTAAAGAGATTTAATAATAATCAAAGTAAAATAATTAAAGAAAATGACAAAGAAAATAATAAGCCAAAGAAAAGACAATGGAAGTGCCAGCGTAAGAATATTAAGAATGAAGAACCAGGAGTATCTAAAGAAAAGTATCCAGCAGCTCTTAGGTCGTTTGCAATGACTCTCCATTTTTATTCTCCCAAAGCGTATGGATTTGTTAGGCAAAAATTTTGCAAGGCTTTGCCACACCCTAGTACCCTTCGTTCTTGGTATTCTACAATTGATGGTTCACCTGGCTTTACTTCCGAAAGTTTTGACGCTTTAAAACAAAAAGTTTCAGTATCAAAAAAGTCTAACAAAAAAGTTCTGGTAGCTTTTATGTTGGATGAAATATCTATTCAAAAATCATTGCAAAAACTTTCTAATGGAAAAACTTATGGATGTGTGGATTTCGGTACTGAAATGGAACCAAATCAGACTACTCCGTTAGCAAAGGACGCATTGGTTATGATGGTTGTGAGCTTAGATGAGTCGTGGAAAATTTCTTTAGGATATTTTTTAATTAATGGAATCAATTCTGCTACAAATTCCGGACTTATCACAGAAGCTTTAATTCGCCTTCATGAAATTGAAGTCGAAGTTGTTTCCTTAACATTAGATGGTCCAGCAGAGCACTTCGCAACAATGCGCGCTCTTGGTGCGTCTTTCGATTTGTTTGATGTGAAACCTTTTTTTTCGCATCCGTCCACTCAGGAAAAAATTCATGTCATTTTTGACGCTTGTCACATGCTTAAACTTACAAGAAATACATTAGGAGATTTACAAATTTTAAAAGATGCTGAAGGAAACTCTATTGAATGGAGATTTATCAAGGCTCTAGCTTATTTACAGGAAAAAGAAGGATTGAGAGCTGGGAACAAATTAAGAATGGCGCATATCCATTATTGGAAGATGAAAATGAAAGTCGCTTTGGCTGCTCAAACTCTTAGTGACAGTGTTGCAGATTCAATTGAATTTTGTGATAAATACCTACATTTAAAGGAATTCAAAGGATCTGAGGCAACTGTGAGGTTTATTAGATGCATCAATAGAATCTTTGACTTTTCAAATTTACGTAATCCCTTTGCTAAGGGGTTTAAAGCTCCTTTGAGAAAATGCAATGAGGAATTTTGGCGTTCATCGATTTTATCAAACGTTGAATATATGAAAGGCATCACGGACGTTGCCGGTACTCCAATAATCCGTACAAAAAGGTATGTTGGTTTCACAGGGTTTATTACAGCGATATTATCTATGATAACAATTTTTGACACTTACGTTAAACCTGAAACTTCTCAGCTGAAATATTTATTAACTTACAAATTCAGTCAGGATCATCTAGAATTGTTTTTTTGTGCTATTAGAAGTCGCGGTGGTTGGTGCCCAAATCCGAGCGCCAGCCAATTCATGTCAGCTTACAAAAGACTTTTAATTCATCATCAGGTTCAGGCCGTCAATGGAAATGTAGAAGCAATGGATTCCACGAGTATTTTAACAGTAACTTCTACGCGTAAAAAAAAAATTGATTTGTATGACCCAACCGTTTTCGACAAAATTGCTAATATCAGAGTACAAAAAAAATATGATTTAGGGAATGATAACTGTTCGGGATTCACAGTTCAATATTCCGTATTTCGGGATCCTATTTTCGCGTTGCGGTATACCGCTAGATTTGACAACGTCGCGGCAGTCGTGTTGACAGCCGCGCGTACAAAAGCTCCACGAGTCGGTCACGCTCCCAAATTCCTGAGTCGCGTGGTCTTCGCGTCCGGCGTTCTGCGTGCCGATCGTGAGAGCTCAGTTCGAGTTTTGCGAGCGAGCGAAGCATAGCGGATACCAAATCGTAAACGAGTGCGAGGATAATTGTGCCTTCCGACGCGCTGTAATCAGTTAAGTTTCGAGTCTTTCCGCTCTCGCTATTTGCTCGATCTCGATCTCCGCGAGCGCGAATCTATCGTGTCGGCGTGCGGACACAACGTCCCATAATTATTCGCGGTACAAGATTTCCGTCCGGCTCCGCGTCAAGATCTCCGTTAATATTAGAGCCCTCGCGCGCGGTGCAAGATTTCCGTGACTTCCGCGTCAAGATTTCCGCGTCAGTGGTTCGCACGCCAAGACATTGTGCTCGCGTATTTACTTGGCGATTATCGCCCTCAAGGACATTAAGTGTTCGGGCTTATTACTTGCAAGCGGTACAGTGGTGCGCATTGCATTGTGCTTGCGGCTATTGATATATGCAATCACGCCTGTACGGACATAGTTTCCAAGTGACGTTTTGCGTTCTACGATATCAGAGGTGCTCAATGCTCTTGCATCGACACTGAGTTGTAACCATTTCTTCTGTTGACATTTTGACAAATATATTAATTGACTGTTAATACTCGCGAGTGATTATTGAGAGTGCCCGCTTCACCGTCGAGCCTTCCGACAAGGTGATCCCAGTGATCCTCATTTAATCCCGAACATAAAATTTGGTCCTTCGAGCCGGATCGACGTGAAGAAATCTCTTCACTCTCACACTTCGCGAGTTATTCAACAGTGCCAGTCATCATGTCGACTCTTGAGGAGTTGATCTCCTTGCAAGATCAATTAATGAACTCAGTGTCGCGTGCCTTGCCAAATTTCAAAAAACTTGGCCAATCGAAAATGACACCGGCTGTCACACGACAACGGCTTGCCATGCTCAAGGAAACTTTCCGAGAGGTGAGGGAGCTGGAAGGCAAGATTCAACTCAAGGCGGATGAGAAGGCGAAGACATCGGTGCCGTACTTCGTTAAAAGATGCTTCCTCGAATGCGAGGACAACTACAACGAAGCTGCGGACTACATGGCAGACATCTTAGCGAAAAGCGAATCGACGGATCAACCTGTAGCGGGTAGCGTGAGTCGTCCAAATGATTTTTCGCGACACCCGTACTCGCATTTGCCTACGATTAATTTACCGTCGTTCGATGGAGCTTTCGAGAAGTGGGAAGGTTTCCGCGATAAATTCAAGTCAATGATTCACGACGATCCTAGTTTGTCGGATTTAAAACGTCTCCATTACTTGTGTTCTTGTTTGAAAGGAGACGCTAGTAACGCGCTTCACGACATTAATATTACCGAAGCCAATTTTGTGATTGCGTGGAATCGACTTGTATCTCGTTATGAGAATAAGCGAAAATTAATAACGCATCGGTTGCACGCGTTGTTCAATTTGCCGAGCGTTAATTCTGAAAGCTCCAAAGATCTTCGTGATCTTCGTGATCAAGTTAATAAATCATTATATTCGTTAAGAAACCTCGGTCGTCCGGTAGACCAGTGGGATGATGTCATCGTGTTTCTCATCGTGCAAAGACTTGATAAATCTACCAAAAAAGCATGGGAAATGAAACTCGGTAATTCCAACGAGTATCCGAAATTTAACGAGCTTAACGAATTTCTCGAGTCGCGAATTTGTGCGTTGGAGGCGATCTCACCGATACCGCCAAAGGACTCGTCTAAAACGGCTCGAGGAAAATCCCTCGCGTCTCACTCAACCGCCGCCGGTCAACTTTCGTGTCCAAAATGTAAAGCGAATCATTTGCTACACCAATGTTCAACCTTTTTAAATTTAACTCCGTCGCAACGCTTCGAATTTGTTAAACAATGTAAACGCTGCATTAATTGCTTTAGTGCAAAACATTCGTCTGTGAAAAGTTGCACGAATTCCTATGTCTGTAAACAGTGTAATAAAAAGCATCACACATTGTTACATTTCGAAGCGTCGACGTCACCTTGCGAAACCGAACAAGCGTCATCCTCCGCGATTCCCGCGACCGCGACCGCGACCCCAACTTCGCGCGATACTACCTCCAAGGTCGATATTGCGTCACATTTGTTATCGCGATCGATAGCTCCCAAATCACGCATACTTCTCGCTACAGCACGCGTTCGAGTTTATTCGCCTCAAGGGCGTTATGTGACGGTGCGCGCCCTTGTCGATCAAGGATCAGCGTCCACCTTTATATCAGGATCGCTCGCACAAAGTTTACGTTTGGTAAAATCGAAATTGTCGGTGTGCGTAACCGGTATTGGCGATATAAAGTCCGTTGTGCGTTACGCCTCCGAAATTACGATAACTCCGGCCAATCGCGACGATCCATCCTATGCGACAACCGCGTTAATATTACAGTCGCTTACCAAATACACGCCTCCCCAAAGCAATTCCAGTGCCCGCTGGACACATTTGGAGGGGCTCCATTTAGCCGATCGAGAACCCATGAGCAGCGATCCGGTAGATGTAATAATCGGAGCTGACCTATTCGGTTTAATAATTCTCGACGGCGTTCGCAAGGGCACGAGTGAGGAACCCGTCGCGCAAAACACGACTCTAGGCTGGATTTTGTCCGGTGTCACATCCTCGAGTTCCCATACTCCATTAACTCCTCTGCATGTCCATCACGGAACCATTTTCGAAAACCTCGATGTGCACCTAAGGCGCTTTTGGGAGGTTGAAGAAATTCCGCAGGGAGTTTATATGAGCCCGGAGGAACAAATTTGTGAGGAACATTTTGTCGCGACTCATTCCCGCACGTCCGAAGGACGTTATGTAGTGAGGTTGCCGTTCAAATGCGGCCCTCCTATCCCGATAGGCAAATCGCGAGCTGCGGCCTTATCGAGCCTCCATCGTCTGAAGCACCGTTTTGAACGCGAGCCGACCCTCGCAACCGAATATCGCGCATTCATGCTTGAATATGAACGCCTTGGCCATATGGCAGAAATACCGTCAACCGAAACCACGGTTGATCCTTCTCTCAGTTATTACATTCCACACCACGCGGTCCTCCGTGAGGATAGCGCGACGACACGGCTGCGCGTTGTGTTTAACGCTTCCTGTCGATCCTCAAATGGCAAATCTCTAAACGATTTTTTGCATGTCGGTCCGAAATGTCAAACCGACGTACCCTCAGTTGTATTACAATGGCGTCAATTTCGCTATGTATATACGGCAGATATACCCAAAATGTACCGCCAAATCCTGGTGTATGCGCGCGACCGCGATTACCAGCGTATTTTATGGCGTGCATTCCCCAATGAGCCGGTTAAAGAATACCGCCTCCTTACCGTCACCTACGGTTCCGCGTCTGCTCCGTATCTCGCGTTACGCTCTGTCGAGCAACTCGCGCAAGATGAGGGTTCTGCGTTCCCCTTAGCGCTTCCCATATTGCGTCGCAAAAAGTACATTGATGATTTCGCCTTCGGGGCGGACGATAAAGTTCTTGCGCGACAAGCTCGCGACCAATTAACTGCATTATTAAATAAAGGCGGTTTCGGCTTACGCAAATGGGCCAGTAATAGTCCTGATCTATTGTCCGATATCGATCCTTCTGATCACGGGTTAGCGATTAATAAAGTGATCCAAGATGACGAGCACCTAAAGGTGTTGGGAATTACATGGAATCCTGTCCGAGATTCGTTTCAATTTCGAGTAAACGCGGCCTCGAATCGTAGTCCGACCAAACGGAACGTTCTCGCGACGATTGCCAGACTTTATGATACCCTCGGGTGGGTAGCTCCAGTTATCGTCACCGCTAAAATTCTCATGCAACAACTGTGGTTGCTTAAATGCGCATGGGACGACCCCTTGCCTGACGAATCTCTTCATCAATGGACACATTATCAGTCGAAATTATCATGCCTAGAGGACCTCAAAATTCCGCGCTGGACGTCTTTCGGCTCAACAACCCTGCATGCCGCTTTGCATGGGTTTTCTGATGCCTCGACAAAGGCGTACGCCGCCGTAGTATATTTGCGACTTCTGCACGTGGATAGCTCGGTCACCGTCAGGCTCCTTGCCGCGAAAACTCGAGTCGCTCCGTTAAAGACGCTGAGTATTCCAAGATTAGAATTGCAAGCCGGCTTGCTTCTCGCTGATCTCATGAAATTTGTTCAATCAGCCTTAGAGTTAACGGTCGAATGCCATTGCTGGACGGATTCGACGATCACGTTAGCTTGGCTCGCTCAATCGCCGTCGCAGTGGGGAGTATTTATAGCAAATCGCGTCTCTGCAATTCAGACTCTTATTCCTGACGCGACTTGGCACCATGTACCTACTAACGACAATCCTGCTGATTGTGCCTCTCGTGGGCAGGCTCCGGATAAGCTCAATAGCCATCGGTTATGGTGGTCGGGCCCCTCATGGTTGCTACTTGCACCTGAATTTTGGCCAGATTCAAACCCGCACTTAGAGCCAGACGCTCCACTTGAGAGGCGCACTCAGCACGTCGTCTGTACGGCCAGCCTGGCGGAGAAATGGGATGTCGCCTCTCGCTTCTCTTCGTGGCCACGGCTATTGCGAGTAACGTCGTATGTCTTACGCTTTATAGCAAAAATTCGGGCTGGGGTTCAATCGAAGGGAAGTCACCAACGGTCAGGTGGTTGCGCGACGCTGCTCCCAGAGGAGATCCACGCTGCTAAAATTTATTGGTTAAAAAGTATGCAATCCGAAATGTTCTCAGACGAACATATACTCCTCGCGACCGGTCGTCCGCTGCCGAAATCCACCACATTATCGTCGTTTGCTCCATACCTAGATTCGGACGGGTTAATACGAGTTCGTGGTCGACTCCGCCACTCTCACCTCCCGGAAAGAGCCAAACATCCGATAATTCTACGCTCCCATCCTCTCCTGTCTTTGATCATCGATCATCATCACCTCCGGATGTTACACGCGGGTCCGCAACTCACGCTTGCTTCGTTGCGAAATGAATTTTGGATTTTGCGAGCTCGTGCCACTGTTCGCGCGGTACTTTATAAATGCGTCAAATGCGCTCGCGAAAGGGCCGATATACCCGTCGAGCTCATGGGGGATCTTCCGGATGTGCGAGTAAAGCGTGCCTCTCGCGCTTTCGAGCATACTGGTGTCGACTACGCCGGGCCGGTGCTGGTCAGAACGACCTCCGGTCGTGGTCACAAAGCTCGGAAGGCCTACATTGCTTTGCTTGTTTGCATGACAACCAAGGCCCTCCATCTCGAATTAGTGAGCGATTATAGCTCAGCCACCTTTATCGCGGCATTTCATCGATTTGTAGCTCGTCGGGGCTTACCCAGTTCCATGTACTCCGACAATGGAACCACGTTTCAAGGGGCCGATCGAGAAATGACCTCCGCGTACTTAAAGCTATTCGCGATACCAATTTCCAAAATCAGCTAGCCACCGATAGAGTCAAATGGCACTTTGTGCCTCCCTCAGCGCCCCATTTCGGTGGTCTCTGGGAGGCTGGTGTCCGAAGTGTCAAGCACCATCTGAAACGCTGCCTAGGCAATCGCACATTCACGTTTGAAGAATTGACCACGTTTCTGTGTCAGGTAGAAGCATGCCTCAATTCTCGTCCGATCGCGGCAGTTTCTGAGAATCTCGATGATTACCAGCCTCTAACGCCAGGTCATTTTTTGATCGGTACACCTCTAAAGGCACTACCCGAGCCCAGTCTGCTCGAACTCAACGAGAGTCGGTTGTCTCGATGGCAACTTGTCCAGCGGTGCACTGAGAGCTTTTGGAAAGCCTGGTCAAGCGATTATTTACATACGTTACAACAGCGCCCGAAATGGCGCGTGGCGCAACGATTAGCCAAAGTAGGCCAAATTGTGCTCGTGCGCAACCCCTTGGCACCGCCAAGTAAATGGGAACTTGGTCGCGTCATAGCTTGTCATCCTGGTCACGATGGATTAATTCGCGTCGTGACAGTAAAAACCAGCGGCTCAGAATACAAGCGGCCGTTAACCAAAATATGCTTCCTTCCAATCGATATCAACGTGGCCAATTCAGATGAATCCGCCATGGCGGGCGGAGACAAGCCCTGACGCCACCATGTCTCATCACATTCCGTTAGTTTTCGTTAGTTTATAACATTGCGTCAGTTTATAACATTGCGTTAGTTTATAACATTACGTTAGTTCCTAAGTCTTTGCGTTAGTTCGTAAGTCCTTGCGTTAATTCTTAAGCTTCGTTAATTTGCGTTAGATCCTTAAGAAAACCGAGTTCATCAAATTTCATAACCACATCGACTCCGGAACTTGCCGCTCATCCCTGGTACTTCTTGTCGAATGTACCTGAACATTCGAGGCGGGCGGTATGTTCGGGATTCACAGTTCAATATTCCGTATTTCGGGATCTTATTTTCGCGTTGCGGTATACCGCGAGATTTGACAACGTCGCGGCAGTCGTGTTGACAGCCGCGCGTACAAAAGCTCCACGAGTCGGTCACGCTCCCAAATTCCTGAGTCGCGTGGTTTTCGCGTCCGGCGTTCTGCGTGCCGATCGGGAGAGCTCAGTTCGAGTTTTGCGAGCAAGCGAAGTATAGTGGATACCAAATCGTACACGAGTGCGAGGATAATTGTACCTTCCGACGCTCTGTAACCAGTTAAGTTTCGAGTCTTTCCGCTCTCGCTATTTGCTCGATCTCGATCTCCGCGAGCGCGAATCTATCGTGTCGGCGTGCGGACACAACGTCCCATAATTATTCGCGGTACAAGATTTCCGTCCGGCTCCGCGTCAAGATCTCCGTTAATATTAGAGCCCTCGCGCGCGGTGCAAGATTTCCGTGACTTCCGCGTCAAGATTTCCGCGTCAGTGGTTCGCACGCCAAGACATTGTGCTCGCGTATTTACTTGGCGATTATCGCCCTCAAGGACATTAAGTGTTCGGGCTTATTAATTGCAAAGCGGTACAGTGGTGCGCATTGCATTGTGCTTGCGGCTATTGATATATGCAATCACGCCTGTACGGACATAGTTTCCAAGTGACGTTTTGCGTTCTACGATATCAGAGGTGCTCAATGCTCTTGCATCGACACTGAGTTGTAACCATTTCTTCTGTTGACATTTTGACAAATATATTAATTGACTGTTAATACTCGCGAGTGATTATTGAGAGTGCCCGCTTCACCGTCGAGCCTTCCGACAAGGTGATCCCAGTGATCCTCATTTAATCCCGAACAATAACGAAGAGAATGAAACAGAGGAACAATTTTTAAAAGAATTTGATGACTCTATGATCACTCTGCCTGAGCTCTCAACTTTCTCAAAAGCATGTGTAGGTTTCATTGCCGGTTGGGTTGTAAGAAAATTAATAAATAAATCTATTGTCCGATGCGAAACATGCAGAAATGCTCTGCTTCAAGATGATCAACATTTGGCACAATTCGAACAGAACTGTCTTATAGAGGCTAAAACTAACGGAGGTTTATTTTTTCCTAGTGAATCTGTTCTTCGGATTTGTGAAACAACGGAAAAGTTATTGAAGCATTCCCTAGATAAACTTAACGGTATGGTTCCTGTCGAATCTAATTTTCCCGCTCTCGTTTGCTCAAAGGTTTTTCATGATCTTGTACAACCGCCTTGTACATTATTTCCACAGTTAAACGAACATATGTTTGATGATGCAGCTAATGATACAAATCACATTTATTTCCTTTCAAAGCAAGTGTGCAAAGTATACTTGAATTTAAGACTCTATGCTGCGACAAAGATAGCATCTCAAACTGCTGTTGGGACAAAAATTCGTCATCACCTAACTCGACGAATTATCTGGGAACGTCAGTGATAGCTGGTTTTAGTAATATTCTAGCAGAGGCTAGTCTTCCTTTCTTTGTACTAACATTGACTAGTCAAAACGAGTATTGTTAGAAACTTTATGCTAGTCTATTAAAGATTATTGTTTGAAAGACAACCTTAGGATAAGCATTTCCATATATTTGAGAACTTAACTTAAATTTATTATTTGTTATTCGCATGGAGTGCAATAAAAGAAGCATGACTAGCATGAAAGTGTTACAACAGGTAGCACAATAGCATGGCTTGGCATAATGAACCAAAGAAACGAGCTGTAATATAATTTGTTCATTATAAATAAGTTTTTTTATTTTCTTTAATTATTTACTGTTATTCAGATTCTGAAATTATTGTTCTTTCCTTGTAAGGTTTCATTGATGTAAGGTTTCATTTATATTTGTACTGAATTCAGTAAAAAATAAATATAATTTTTATATAAATATAATTTTTAAAACTTAATTGTAATGCCACCACTAACAAAATCATTCATTTTCTTCACATAATTATGATTCTTAACATTTTGATCTGCTTGCAGATACTGCAAAATAACATTTGCACTGAAATATTGATGGAAAACGAGGATCCATTGATTTACCAGTAGGTATATAAATTTTATATACAAAATATTTTTTAATTTTTATATATTACATTACATTTACATTATATTTACAATCAAAATTTTATCTCTAATCAATTTATTCAATTCTACTTTTTACATTACATTTACAATCAGAATTCTATCTCTAATCAATTTATTTAATTCATAATTGTACATATTTAATATTAATTGGAATTTTCATCTTATGTATTATTAATATCTATTAATTATTTGTCATTTATTACATTCAATATTTTTATATACACTTCTAAGATTTACTTTACAATACATTAATTTATTAGTTACAATACTTATTGTAAACAATTTAAAAATAAAATAAACCAAACAATTTATCGTTTTTAAATTTTTTTATTCCCAAAACGTGTTTTTAGACATTTTTCTATATATCTTTAATTTAGTTTTACGTACTTTTATATTTTGAGCTCATTTTCCACTTGCTATTTATGTCTCCTATTTAAAACACGATGTTGTATACATGGTAAAATGTATATACAATTCATATTTCAATCCAAGTGAATATATATTGTACGTGCAGTAAAAAATACTTTTAGTAGTAATAATAATTTTCCCATAATAGAGTACTGTGTAATTTTTACGTTTTACGTTTTAACTATAAAAATCTTCAAATAAGTCTTCATATTATTACTTTTTTACTTTATCGCCATTTGAATTTACCGCCTAAAACTGCATATTTTACGACATCAAAGATGGCTGCCGGGTCTTCAATGCGTAACACAATTTATCGTCTTTTTCCATAGCATGCGCCATCCAGTGTTATATAGAGATCAGTGGCCGAGCACCCTTCGCCGCGTCGCGATTGCTACCCGGGCGCTTCACGAACGCGCGCTAAACAAAAACCTATTACAAAAAGGCCTCTACCTAATGGCATCTCATTGTTCAATAATAACATGTTGTTATTACTGAATACAAGAACAAAATAAACGAAATTTTAATTAATTATTTGCGAGATATCTTGTTCGATGATACGTGCGTTGTTGCATGATTTCTGGGATGATTTCCAACTATTCGATATTGATATGTCAGTACCGTGATGAATAGTGCAGTTATCGAAATAATCCATTTTTGTTTTATATTTATTGTACGACATGTTATCTAATGTTTTAAATATACTTGTAAAATATACGTAAAATCGGTGCGCAATGATGTAAAACATATATGCACCGTATGCGGAATTCAGTATTCAGTGATACGTATATACGAGAATATAAAATTCAAGACAATATAAAATTAAAACTATAGAGAGACAACCTTAATTTGAGCAAATAAATAGATATACAAAGTATATGTCGCAGCCACATGCGGTAATGTAGCACTTCATGAAGTGTCTAGACACATCGCGAAGAGTCCAACCACAATGGACACATGCTGTAATTTAATCATTACTTCGTTTTACAACTTGTACTTTGTAAGTTGTAAAGCGAGGTCCACCCTGCCTACTGGCGGAGGGGGTGCGGGAGTAGGGCCGAAGGCCCCCCTTGTACCCCCCGCCCCCCCGCGCGTGTGTGTGTAACCATTTTGATTTAAAGATTGAATTACAGCATGTGTCCAATGTCTAGACACTTCATGAAGTGCTACATTACCGCATGTGGCTGCAACATACATATACACATACAAATAGATATCAAAGAATAGTTATATATAAATAGATATACAAGGTATACACATACACAATAGATATCAAAAAATAATGTACATTACTTTAGGTACATTATGTACTCATAATCATTGTGACCAGTATTGGCCATTTAACTTGCGTAGTTTTCACATTTTTTAGGCCAGAATGGACCTACCTTTCGTTGTTCCGCCGGCCATATCCAATCTGATCGTATTTCGATCCGAAATTGGTCGGAAAGAGAAAAACTCCTTCTACTACCGGCTCATTATTACGGCCGGCAAAAAACTACGTTCCGTACGTATATCGCGCGCGATTATACTGCGAAAAACGATAACGAGAAGGTAATTAAAAGAGAATATTAATTCGTAAAAATTGCACAAAATTGATCGAAAATATTATTTGCACGAAAACATTAATTACATTTTTTTTTTTATGATACGCGATATTTTAATTCAGAACTTTAAGCTTAGGAAAAAGTTTACTTATTACGTTATATATTGATCACGTTCTAATAAAACAAACTCTACGCGAATAAGTTTATAACAAACAAAATTCTAAGTAATCAGAAATTAGTGACTGAAAAATTTTCAACGCGAAAACCGACCATGAAAATCCCGCATAAAGAACCACATTTGTAATCGTTCATGCAATACGCTTGAAAGCGTAATATCAAGCAAGATATACAGAATAAATTATGTGAGATCCGAAAAAAATCAACTTTCCGCACGGTACTGCAATATTATAATTAATAAATATTCATATTCTACAAATAATGTATATAACAATTTACGTATTTATACATATATTGTCTTATTATATATTTTACTTGCCATCAAAGTTATTTCTAAAATAAAATACATTAGTAATATATATTATTGCAAAATCAAATAATTTTACTGTGCAATCAATTATAAAATAATCTAAATGGCTTATCTGTTCTCCTCGACGAAATATTTATTGATCTCACATCATATTACTTAACTTTATTTAATATAAAGTCAATGTGTCAATCAAAAATAAATAAATAGGCTAAAAGTTTAGGATAAAATCGGTGGGTTATTAGAATAGCGTGTCTTTTATAAAGTAAATTGCGTGAAACATATATAAAATTTTGCTGTAAAACGAAAATATTTTTTGTCCTTATTCATGCATGCATTAAAAATTTAAAAGACTGTCGGAATATATACGTATATTGAGTATTTGCACCGATTTATATTCTACTTAAGGGGGGATCCTGGTGTAGACTACTGAAAATAATGGTACTTTCGGGAATTTTTTTAAAAGAAACTATTTAATAAATCGCTTTGATAACTTTTGGGCTGTTTTACTTTATTATTAAACAACGTAAAAAAATTTTTTTTATTTAAAGAAAAAAATTATTTAATATGTTTATAGGGCGTAAGTAAGAGCGTCGGTTTTAAACGGCGTGCATCCTAGCTCCTTCTTTACACGTCTAAAAAAAAAAAACAAATACATTTCTTATTGTTTATAAACATGGTTTGTCGGTAAACCTAAAAAAATGCAAAAAAGTTGAAAATTGACAAAATGGCGGCACTTTAAAACAAGAAATGCTATTTTTACTCAAAAATGTGAACTTTATTTATGCAATAACAATTGTTTAAATTAATTATTTTATTAATTTTAGAGGTTTACCGACTAGTGAATGTAATAAACTATGTGTACGTACAAGAGCCAACTTGATTGGTCAAATAGTTTTTGAGTTATCGTGCACGCCAATTTCAAAAACATGGTTTCGAGAAAAACGCGTTTAAAGTTTTCGCCGCTCGTATACCCGCACGTATACCTGCGCGCAAGAAATCCCAGATAGCACTGGATGTCCCGAGGACGTCCGTTTTAAGTCCAATTTATGTCCGCACGTCCATGGACATAAAATGGACATTCAAGGGATGTCCGTTGTTGGTAATGAAACGGATGTCCAATTTAAAACATCCTGTGGATGTCCAATTTATGTTCACACTTGGATCTTATTTTTATGACTTTTAATAATTTATTGTTTTTAATATACATACATACATACATATATATATATATATATATATAATTAATATTTATACAAAATTCTAATATTATATGTTATATATTAATTGTTAAATATAATAATAATAAATATTGTATATTATTACAAATTTTAAATATTTATCTTATATAACTATAATTTATATTATTAAATAATACATATATATTATTTTATTTATTATTAATATTATTTTATTAATTATTTTTTAAGTGTCATATTTTACCGTTTCTTTTTCATTGTTTAAACTTACGCGGGTTTTGTTTCCCTCGTCCACTATTCGTCCACTAGCTAAATATAGCCGAAAAGATTGATGATGGTTCTTTATTCTTTATTATAATCAGTAAAGTTAAGCGAAGAGCACCAAAAAATAACCAATCAGTATGTATAGATGAACTAAGGCTAAGTTTCCACTGAGTGCGTCACGCGTCGCGTTATCCGTTGACGCGATGGATGAAGCGCTCAGTGGAAACTCAGCATAACGCGCGCCCGCGCGCTACATCGTCAGTTTATCATATCGCCAAACGTGAAAGCGCGGCATATGGCGCGAGAGCACGAAACTTTCCGTAAGTTCTTTTGTTTTTCGGTCGCATTTGGGCGCGTGCTAACGTCTTTCTATGTGCTGTGCTGCTGCGAAAAGGTTATGATTTTGAAGAACAATCATCGATGTAATTAAACAAGAAACTGTAAGTACATTTCCTGTCTTATTTATTTTCCTGAGATTATTAGATTACGGAATCACAATTTATTTACGTATGTGCCTAATATTCTCTCATTCCTCTTGTCTTTAATAGAGTCCCGTAAAGTTCTTTGAGATCGCATTTGGGCGCATGCTAACGTCTTTCTATGTGCTGTGCTGCTGCGAAAAGCAGGTTATAATTTTGAAGAACAATTATCGATCAAGAGACACGGTAGTGTCTCGCACCAAGTACACCCGGAGCGAGACCGACTGTGACTCTTTTACGCGACGCGACGAGTTGCGAGTACTCGAGATGTAATTAAACAAGAAACTGTAAGTACATTTCCTTTCTTACTTATTTTCCTAAGATTATTAGATTACGGAATCACAATTTATTTACGTATGTGCCTAATATTCTCTCATTCTTCTTGTCTTTAATAGAGTCCCGTAAAGTTCTTTGAGATATGCTTTACGTATTTACAATTTACCAACTGGTCATATTCCAAGTGCATTATATAATATATATGTGATAAAAAATTTATTAACAATTAACCATAATTCGTCACGCTTTCCACCCATATTATTACGTTACGATGATACACATACACAGTTATTACGAGGTTTACAAGTCAGCTGTATCTACCTTAAGAAATCAGTTGCTTGCTTCAAATTTGCACTTATTAGTTATTATTGAAGTAAAGGAAAGATTTATTAAGTGAGCAACAAACATGGAAAATGTAATATTTCAACGCTTTGAAAGAAAGATTATTATTTTTAATCACATATATTTTTAATTATTATATCGCGATTGTTTAACTTGTTTTATAAATATTCAAAAATAATTTTTCGCCAGTAATAAAATAATATAAACTTTTCTTGTTTGGCCTGACTGGCAATAATTTAATAATTATAACGACGTTTCAACCTCTCTTTTGGGTCCTTATCAAGTTAATGATGGATCAATGTGCGTCAAACAATATAAAATTAAATCATCGTAGTACGCATTAACAGGGCGGTTGGAAAACCAAATGTAAACTTCGTGAGGCATGACCGTCACGTGTAACAAGACTTGTCGTTCGTCGGGCGTTACACGTGACGGTCATGCCTCACGAAGTTTACATTTGGTTTTCCAACCGCCCTGTTAATGTACTACGATGATTTAATTTTATATTGTTTGACGCACATTGATCCATCATTAACTTGATAAGGACCCAAAAGAGAGGTTGAAACGTCGTTATAATTATTAAATTATTGCCAGTCAGGCCGAACAATAAAAGTTTATTTTATAAATATTTATAATTTAACAATTTTGTATAACTCCGAGAAAAATTAAATGTTGCAGTATTTCCTAATTTTACGCAAATATTTATATAAAATTATACAATAAAACACAAGTATTAAACTAGTCAAGGTTCTGTGTATCAGTTGCTGAATTTGACTAATTATATAACATAAATTTTTATAATAATTGTTGATCAATCGCGAACTCGCTAATAAATATTTATTATCTCCTGTCCTGACCGATCATGGCGTTGTTTTTAATTATTGATTATTATCATATATGGTACGTTATATTTTAAATAACGTAATATTTATTATATTCGTCATCGCTAGGAGAATATTTAATGCTCATTCTTCAAAGACAAAATAACACAAATTAAAATAATATTTTCTAATTATTTTTAGACAGTTTTGACAAGGGTATCGACAGAGCGCAAAGTTAACGGATAAACGAGTAAAAACATACAATATTGGCAATCTAATTTAAAGACAGTTTTGGCAAAGACATCGACAGAGCACAAAGATAAGTGATAAATAAGTAAGAACATACATATATCAATAATCTTTAAAAATGCCGAAAATAAAGAAACAGTATTATCGACGAGCTAAAGGGATATCAGACTCAGCGATTAATATTGTGCAGAGTATTTGTAATTCGGCTTCATTAGAAAGCATTCCCTCAATTTCAAGTAATAATAATATTCCGTTATGTAGAAATGTCAATAATTGCGTAGACGTATCAAATCATATTTCATTAGAACATAACATTCATAGCAATAATTACCAGTTAAACGACGATTTAGATAATCCTAAACAAATAAATAGTGATTCTAATGATTTTGAAGAAAGCAACAATGTTTTAGAAAATGAGCTAATAAATTCTGATATTAACAAAATAGTTAACAATATTATTAATACTCCTGCATCTGATAACCTCGTCAATGATTCATTTAATTTTGTATCGTGGCTTCAAGAATGGACTATTGAAAATCGCATATCTCATGTTGCATTAAACCAATTAATGACAGGTATAAAATCTAGATATCCGGAATTGCCTTCAGATGCTCGTAGCTTATTGAAAACTCCCAGAAAAGTAACTGTACGAGATGTAAGACCAGGGAAATATTACCATTTCGGTTTACGTAATTGTGTTAAGCAACTTTTATCGCGGTATTCTAATTTTGAACATTTGCAATTTGTCCAAATTAATATTAATATTGATGGTCTCCCTTTATTTAAAAGTTCAAACGGTCAAGTATATCCTATTTTGTGCAATTTAATTGAAAATTACAATGAAGTAAATATTGTTGGAATTTATTTTGGGAATGAAAAACCTGCAAATGCAAACGAATTTTTAACAGATTTCACGGAAGAAGCAATAAATTTAACTACGCATGGCATAACAATTAATGATCACACCTATCCATTTAAAATTAATGCTTTCATATGCGACGTACCTGCTAAATCTTATATTACATTTACGAAAGGTCATTCCGGTTATTTCTCATGCACAAAATGTACAGCAAAAGGAGAATATATTAAAGATCGAGTGAGCTATCCATATTTAAATACTTTTCCTTTAAGAACAAACAATGATTTTAGACTAAAATTACAGCCAAACCATCATACAGGTACATCTATCCTGGAATCAATTCCTAATTTAGATATGGTAAAAGATTTTCCGTCAGATCCAATGCATTTATTTTGGCTGGGAGTTGTTAAGAAATTGCTTGTAAATTTATGGTGCTTTGGAAAACCCCGATTTAAATTATCATTTAATGAAATGTCTGAGTTATCGAAATTATTAGAAATTCAAAAGAATCATATACCATGCGAAATTAACCGGAAACCACGATCACTGTTTGAATGTAAAAGGTGGAAAGCAACTGAATTTAGGACATTATTGTTGTATACGGGTCCTGTTGTTTTAAAATCTGTTTTAACTTATGATAAATATATTAATTTTTTAACTTTACACGTAGCTATTACAATTTTGTCAAATTCAAAGCACATGGATCGTTATTCAGATTATGCTAAATCATTATTAGAATACTTTGTGAAAACCTTTATCACTCTATACGGTAAAGAAAATGCATCAACCAACATTCATCACTTATTACATATTCATGATGACGCAATAAAATTTGGAACTCTACAGGAATTTAGTGCTTTTCCATTTGAAAATTATTTACAGTTAATATTAAAAATGGTTCGCAAAAATGATAAAGTATTGGAACAAATTGTTTGTAGAATAAGTGAACAAAATTTTTGTCTTAATGCTGGTAATAAAAAACTGAAGATAATTAGTTATGAACTTCAAAATCTACATTTTAATGGTCCACTCGTTAATGATTTACATTCACATTCAAATTTTCACACATGTAATCAATTCAGTAAAGTTACGTTTGAAAATTATACATTAAAAACAGAAGACCCTGATAATTGTTGTTATTTAATTGATGGAACTGTTGTAGTTATTAGAAATTTTACTTCAAATAATGAAGGCACTTTTATAATTGGACATAAATATATGTCACTCACTAATTTTTATTCTGAACCCTGCAAATCATCTAAATTAGGCATTTATTTAGTCAATAATCTCGGAAACTTACAGAAGTGGAATTTAGAGCAAATTGCATATAAATGTTTAAAATTAAAATATAAAAATCAGTATGTTGTGTTTCCTTTTTTACATTTAAAATAGTTTATTTACAATGAATTGCATGTAATACAACAATAAGATCTTTTTAATGTTACTGCTACGTTTCTAATATTATCTGTACAAAACTTATGATGCATGTAATACAATTTCTGATGGAGGCTAATTTTTAATTAACAAACAAAAAAATACTAACCTTATAATTTTTTAATAAAAACTGAGATTTTTCTATTTTTATATAACGTAATTGTTCTTTCTTCTGCCACTTCTCTCTCTCTCTCTCTCTCTCTCTCTCTCTCTCTCTCTCTCTCTCTTTCTCTCTCTCTCAATGGACTTGAATATTGCGTTTTTATTTTCAGGTAAAAATGCCGGGTTCATGCTGGACTGTAGTGAAATTTAATGACGAAAATTCAGTTGAGGCCGTACCAACTTCATGGATTTTTAATAAAAAATGTTATTGGCCACCTTTTCAACGCAATAAGCTGATGACAGCGATTCGAAAAAATGAAGAGCCAGATATACGTTGGCCTTCGTATCAAGTGACCATTTTTCGAAACAGCACTTACGGTAATTTTATAATATATCATTACTTGCTTCATCTAAAATAGAATTTGTTGAATTAAATTTATTTCATATTGTGGTCGTGATTATATGTTAACTTAACGTCCAAACTATTTTTGTATACAAACATGCGTACTTGTTAGTCTGAGTTTTTAAAATAACAGAAAACGTTTGTTACGTTTATAGATACAAAGCGATTCAAATTTAATTATTATCTATACATTATAAATTCAGTATGAATTTTTACATTTTTTAGATAATTACACGACAGCGAGAGAAAAATGCAAAAAAGCTGAAAACACATCAGATTTAAATTCTGAAATTTCAGCTGGCGAAGAGAAAAAAAAAAGAAAAATTACAAAAAGAAGACGGATTGATACTTCAGACGAAGAAGATGAGGAATGCAATGACACTAATGACAGATCTCTGCCAACGCCTCCTCCTTTGAAAGGTTCATTTAAATATTAATCATTTTATAGGAAACAAATTTATTTTTTTATAATAAAAAATCGTATATTGTGTATTTATATTTTCGGGAACGGTTATTATGTAATTATAGTTGCGAAATTATTCAATGTAAAAGTAATACTCTTCTTTTCAAATTATCAAGCTAGTTATTACCATATTATGCACGATAACAAATCATCGCGCCAAAATTTACATTTGTGTATGTAATATTTTATTTTCTATAAAATGTTCTTTAATTTTAAAACCATTTTATTTATTAAAGAAAAGACCAAAACAAAAGTCTAAAAAAATAATATTGTAAAAAATAATCGTAGGTTTTTTAAAGCTTAAAAGGTGCACATATTAGTGCTTTTTTTCTTCTTTTGGTGCGATGATTTTACACTGATATGCAAAGATTCAGAATGACAACAAAAAGGTATAAATGCTTTGTTCACTGTCGTGCTTAAAGACAATTAAAAGTAAATTCAAAAAATATAAATTGATTTCTTTATTCTAAAATGCATTTAAAAAAATCGCTGTACAGTAATTTATTCATCGAAATATTAAACTTTTTACAAACTTTACTATCCAAAAAAATTTTCTCAAACTTTTCGGAGGCTTTGTGTATATGTGTGTGCACGGGTGCGCTATATATCTTGCGTATATCTATATACATATATTCTTTTTTAAGTATTCTTTATTATTTTTAAATAAATAAATAACATTGTAATATAAAACATTGTAATAATGTTTATAGGCAGTCATGAAGCAAGTGAAGATGAAATTGACCAAGAAGTCGCGCAAACATATGACGCAAGAAATAAGGTGACTGCAGATAAAACAATATCATTTTCTCAAGGGTCTTCTCAATGTAGCTCTCTGGGAAAGCGCAATTGTATGGAAGGTATGTGTACAATTATTAACAATATCTACATAGTGATCATATAAAATGTTATATACATATAATAAATATATTACACAAAAATGTGGATAATCGGATTACATAATACGGTATAATCACATAATTCAGAATACTTTTGAATATACGATTGCATTTGAAGAAAGAATATTATCAAAAATATAATAATAAAAAAACTAAAATCTTATAGGCTAAAAGAATTAAAAATCAAATATAATAAAAAAAGTTTATAAACCAAGCTGGGTTTTTATGTTAAGAAAATGTTAAAATAAAACATGTTTTATATATCGAGCATTTATCAAGTGTTAAAAATAAAAATAAAAAATTCTTAATTTGAGCAATTTATTTATTCAGAATTGCCGTAGGCTAACGTTTCGACCGTACTTGGTCTTCTTCAGAGCAAATTACGACATAAAAATAATAATAAACAATTCAAAAGTCACAATTACAGCGTTGAAACAATTTTTACGGAGGTCAAAGTCATTACATTTTAAATATATGTCAATAATTAAATTAAGAACTTGGATCTGTGTCAGGCATATAAGAAAATCATTTATAAGACCTAATTAAGCCATTTACGAAGCGAAGCTTACGGCAATTCTGAATAAATAAATTGCTCAAATTAAGAATTTTTTATTTTTATTTTTAACACCTGATAAATGCTTGATTTTTGGTTGGTTTTTTTTTCTTACTAGCCGTTGCTTTCATTGAGCGGATAAATTAATTTTTTTGTTTTATATATATTGTATTTTATTTGTACATTAATATTTCGTGGGAGACGCATGGCGTTTATTATTATTTTTATAGTTGTTGTTATAACATAGTAGAAAAAATACTTATGTTTTATATATCTCATTTATTAAATGTGTTGAAAACTACAGGCCAGGTTGCTATGCAGCAGGATAATAATAATTTTGTCAATCCAGAAATAGAAAATAATTCTTTCTTGACTAATTCCATGAGATGCACATGTAAATTGTGTCCAGCACATGCTCAGATACAGAATAAAAACGGTATATATTTTATTTTTAGTTCATCGTGTATAATGTGTTTGTATAACATTACTAATAATGATTGGTTTTCCAGACATATATTTTAAAGAGATAATTCGCCAACAAAATTATTTTAAGGCTCAATTGTGGCAAACGCTTGAGGATATACAAGATATCAAAAATGCTGGATTAAATCCAGCTCCTAATAATGACGTTCAAGAACAGAAATCAGTTTTCTGTTCTTTTACACTTCCATTGGAAACGGAACAACAATTACAAGAAGTTGAGCAGTTTTTGACAAACCAGAACAATTTTAAGGCATCGGTAATAATATTGGTTTTATATTATCTAAATATTATAATCTCTTAAGTACAAATATTTTATTTATTTTATTGTATTTTCAATTATATATATATAAATATTTGTAATTATTTATTATACATCTTCTTCGATAACACTACAGCTCAAATTGAGATATGACCTGAATTTCCCATGAACACGGTCAGGTACTATGACCTATATATCCAAGTAGCAAGCTGATTATATATATATATATATATAATATATATATATATATTATACATATACGTATATAAATTATACATGTAATATATCAAAATGATGACTTAATCAGCTTGCTACCTGGGTATATAGGTCACAGCAGCTGATCGTGATTCATGGGATACATGTAATACTACTACTACTACCTGTTATAATAGGTACTATTACTTGTTACTATTTAAAAATAAAACCAAATTTTTTAAAATAATAGTTAATGCGTTTTGTCATAAAAAATTTGGTTTTATTTTTAAATAGTAATAAGTTAATGTATTATAATTCTTTGGGCGTATTTGTGAAAGATTTCTCTGAAATATTTAAACATATGATTTTGTTACTTTATTAAATTTTATCAATAATGCCATTTAAAATGCAATTTACATAAGCACAAAAATTCAGTCTTAGTTCTACAGATAATCAAAACTTTAAAACCTCTTCTAAATTCAAAATTTTTACATATATAAAAGTTTGTGAAGTATGTATTATATAAAATTCAAATATTGAATTAACACAAATGTATTGAAGGTTACACAAGCATCTCGTACTGGTGGCAAACATTCCTACGAATTTATGAAACGAAACTTGAGCCGACTCCTAAGTAATAAGTTGGCAGAAGGATACAGTTGGTTGGGAAAGAAACACAAACAAAAGTTTCATGAACTAAAATTGACGAATATGTTAATTGGTAAGCGATGAGTATTGTCTGAATAATTAATTTAAAAATTAGAGTAAGTTTCTACGGTTTTTTAAAATCATTTTTCTAGGTTTCCGGATTATCGTCGTATTTTGAGTTGCTTATTCACTTGCCGTTTCGTAAAGATTGTTTGTTTCATTAAATCTAGTAAGCTCTCTGAGGATGGTATTTATAGTTTGATATATTTAAGATTGTCTTAAGTCTGGTTTCGGATGATCCTTACAGTTTATCCAGTAAATGAAATGACTGTATAGCATTTTAAGATCATACTTATTAAAACGATCTTAAATATAAGATCGGAGTATAAATATAGCTTTGAGATTGTAGCATGATACTAAGATATATATATTTGAAAGCCGTAATAATGAAGCATACAATGTTTGCGAAACGTCGGTAAGTCGTAAGCAACTCCAAACGCAGCGTTAACTCAGAAACTTCTAAAAGTAAATAATTAATTGACTTAAAAATATTCTTATTTTGCTTGATATATATATGCTTCAGCTGCAGGAGAAGCATACAATGAGGCATTCACAAAAAAGGATTTAGAAGAATCTATAAAAAAATGGCTAAGGAGAGCGAAAGAAAGATCCGATGCAGATAAAAAGAAACTTGCAAACCAAGAATGTATTGAACAACCAATTGTAATATTTAATATCATAATATAAGTTTATTTTAAAGAAATAATTGTGTGCGTATCTATATACATATATATATCGCTCATTTCAGGAAGGCCAACAATAACATAGAAGTCCGACATGTTTTCGAGAACGAAGGGGGCTCCGACGAGGATATGAAAATACCAAATCCTGTCGAAACTTTCGAACAAGCTTTCCAGGCGTATCCAGACATCCTTACAGAAATACGAAAACAAAAATTTGAAAAACCAAGCCCTATACAATGTCAAGCATGGCCTATTCTGCTGAGCGGTCGGGATCTCATTGGAATAGCGCAAACTGGAACAGGAAAAAGTGTCAGAGGATTCAACAGAAATACCGGTAGACGCTATCGCACTTAAAACGGCCAATTAATAATGCTAGGAGTATAGATTACATTGTGTTCAGTATAATCAATATTAGGTTCAACACATTGTGATACTATTTTTAGTTCATACAATCTCGACAAGATTAATTTCGTAGAACTACTCAATGTTCCTTTTCTTTGTTTTTTATATTTATATATATATGTCACTATATAGTTTAGACTGTAGTATAGATATTGTAATAAACTGTTTAGTTACCAAAGCTTGTAGCATCCAATTAATAAAATATTGGTTAACATCAAAAGATCATATTTTTTTATGAACTATTGTATATTCAACACAGCGATAAAAAACACAATTATTTGATTTTTGTTTACAGTCATTTATTATCCTGTATTTTATGAAAAATATTTTTTGTAATAGCCTAGGATTTTTAGGAAAATTATTCCAACAAGAAATATTTTTTATAAAGTACAGATAAATGACTAAACAAAAATCAAATAAATATGTTTTTTAAATACTTTTAATTAAAAACGAAAAACAGAGAGAACTTGAATCGCCAGTGAACAATTAACAATTAGCAAAGATATTATGATCGACCCAACGGGCAAATTTTATTGATCAAAAATTATTAATTAATATTTGTGAGTGGTTTCTATACGCTTGAAAAGGACCGAAATCTGCGGTCGAAATGTAGCGTTTTTTGATCAATAAAATTTGCCAGTTGGGTCGATCATAATATCTTTGCTAATTGTTAATTGTTCACTGGCGGTTCAAGTTCTCTGTTTTTCGTTTTTAATTAAAAGTATTTAAAAACATAATTAAAATACAATTAAAAAAGATGTCCAAAATAGGTCCAAAAGCAATTCATTATAGGTCCAAAATTAGGTACGTTTTGGACATTTCGTGGACGTACACAGTTGTGACAAATGGACGTCCATGGGACGTACATATTTGGACATTCTGCGGACGTACAGAGTAGTGACAAATGGACGTCCATGGGACGTACATAGAACGTCCGACGGACCTTATTTGGGCTTTGTTTGGACGTCCGAATGTCCAGAAGCGGATGTCCACTGAACATACACTGGACGTCCTTGTGCTATCTGGGATGGCTGTGAGGCCTTTAAAACTTCGAATTTTTTATTGTAACTTTAGGAATATATTCTACGAATAGTGTACTATTGATTACAATAAAAAAAAAAAATTCGATTTTTTGGACGCTCTACACCAGGATCCCCCCTTAATCTTGGATAAATAAAACGCAAACTCAATTAAATGAACAATTTTTCATTTTCCACAGATATTAATTTATTTTTATTAAATATATCTAATATATAATATCTTTAGTGTTCTATCTTTTTTGGTCGTAAAAAATAAATACATAAAAAGTATACTTTCTTTTAAAATTTTTATAATTCCTATAGAAATTAAATAAAAAAATTATATTTTAAAAATATCTTTAAATGTCATAATATTATTTTTTGTTTCTTTGTCTTTGAATATAATATTTATCTAAATATAAGATTAATCTAACAAAATATCAAAATTCTAACAAATTATGTATTTTATATTGATATATACGGTGCCAATGGAATATAATAGATTGCAACATATCCAAGTTCTCATTCAGGAATCAAATGAGTAATAGATACTCTCCTAGATTTTGTCAGGGATGCCTGACTAATAATCAAAAGATTAAAATTCTTGAAAACAGGATTTCATACCTAGAACAGAACATGATATCACGATCATCTACTCCATTAGTTAGAAGGAGTAGATCCAAAAGTAGGAGAGGAAGGAGCCTTTATCCAGGAGACAACAGACAGGAGAGGACACAACCACCATCACAAGAGCATACAGAGGATGCAGTAGCAGGATCAATGAAAAAACTACATATCAGTCACCTTCCTAAATATGAGCCAAGACCAGCATACCCGAATCCAGAACCCCAAGCATCCCAGATGGCATACCAGTCTCCTGCCCCTGGATATCAACAATGGCATTACCATGTAGCCCCACCTGATGGAGGGAGTGGTGGGTATAACTATATCTATTATCCTCCTCAAAACCAGTAAGATCCATGAATTAAAGAGATATACTGTTGCAGAACATAAATATTAACTATAATATTAATAAAAACTTCGATATTTAGAAAAACTTCAAGTCACCATGGATATTCCAGACAGTCACTTACAATCCGCTATCCGCGGTGATGAAAGGAAATATACTTTTAGGGCATCTCTAGAACAATGCCCAAATTATTTACAGCATTATCTAGTGTCATGTCCTATTCCAAGAGAGAGTGTAAATATTCAATCTGAAAGCCAGTATGGAATAATGCTGTCTAGTGTATATAATGCAGAATTTAAAACTCTTAATTGGGTTAAAAAGCACCTGCCATCTGCATTTGAAGTGTCTTATAAGCTAGTCTATCAATGTATAACTTCTTTAATCCCAGGGGTATATATACCCCAAATAAAGTCAGATAAATATATATGTAGATTGATATCTGTTTGTACCGTGTGGGAAGATATTAGATCAACTATGCAATCATTAGTACTCCAGCCAGGCAAATGGATCCCTGGAAAGAAGAAGATTGGGAGAATATCACGATATTATATGAGTGGAAAATTCATGTTGGTAGAGATTAATTTCATGTGGTATGCTTTTGCATTTGATCAAGTTATGATGTTATCAGATACAATTTGGGTAAGATGTAATGTTTTAATGTACCATCATCTTTTTCCTTCAGGGCTATCTAGTAAAGTCCCACCTATGTATATAGAGACATGTTATTCCATCATGGACAAAGAGTTTCTCTCTTATGGAAATGAGATTTATGATGGAATTAAGAATTGGGAACCAATCATCTTACGATCCTTAGTAGAAACTTATGACCCTTGTGAAGGTGGGAGAGAATATCTTACTCCTGTCTTACAAGAGATGGATGAGAACAATTTTGGTTTTATAAGAGAATTATATAATTATATCAAAACTCTTACATTATCTCCTGATCAGTATTCTGAATTACACGGACTAAATAGGCATTGGGGTCATCCTACAGTAGATAAACCTGGTGCTTGTCATAAAACAAGATTAATCAGTCAAAATCGTCCTGTTCCCAAACTTGAAACTGTTATAAACTCTGTTGGATGTCTAAAACGACAATTTATTGTATCTTTTATACAAAAACATGGACGATGGCCATCTATTATTAACGCAAAGGTTATTAAGAATAAGATATTGAGAAATATGGTCTTAACTCATGCTAGACACTTGAATTTGTATCAGTCTGCTATAACATTAGAAAATTGGTATGACTTAGAACTGAGAAAAGAGATGGAATTTGACTATCACTTAGACTATATTGAACTTCTAGAAGATAAGGCTATAGCTCCTTATAAAGATGACTTCAGATCTCTCTTTAATCCAACAATACTTGGTTATAGACCAAAATGACCTGCCAGAAGTAGGAGATTGCTTAGAGCAGTTCTGGAAATAACAGAATTAGATATTAAAGAAATTATACTTAAAATAAGAAAAAGAGAGATACCTCCTGAATGGTTTATAGTAATCCTCCATTCAAAGGAAAGAGAACTTAAGATTAAGCCTAGATTATTTGCAATAATGGTTCTAGAAATGAGAATGTACTTTTCCGTTACAGAAAAGAACTTGGCTGACAATGTTTTTCCTTACTTCCCCCAGCAAACAATGATTATGTCAGAATCTGATTTAAGTAAAAGAATATATAAGTTTACTGAACAAGGAAAAACACAATTATATATACCATTTTATATAATGATTGATTTTTTAAATCTTGGAATATACATTGGAGTAAAATGTCTACAGATGATGTTTTTAGAATGTTG
This sequence comes from Leptothorax acervorum, assembly GCA_035220615.1. Lineage (NCBI taxonomy): Eukaryota > Metazoa > Arthropoda > Insecta > Hymenoptera > Formicidae > Leptothorax > Leptothorax acervorum. The sequence goes on along the minus strand of JASTWQ010000481.1, from coordinate 72,499 downwards.
GATAGGTTACATGGTCTCTCAGGAGTTTACACATTCACTCATGAATTCTTTGAGCAAAGCATGACTCTTGTCATCATCTTTACTCCCTCCTGAGTCGATAGAAGGGCTAAGAGGGGCGAGAGGATTTGTTGCAGAATGTGCTACATTATGGTACAATCATCAAGGAGGATGGGATGGACAAAGACAAAAAGGATGGACTCTTGGTACAATAGGTTTATTATTATATGTTAAACATATGAAACAGGCTTGCAAGCACAAATAGTTGGACAAGCAGATAATCAGATATGTAAAGTGTTAATACCCAGAGCTGATAACAATATGAGCGATGACGAGTACGTAATTACACATATGGAGGAGATCAGAGCACAGCTCAAATTATTTACTGATAATCTAGACTAAGTAGTTGCTAATGTAGGATTAGTATTAAAGAAAGAAGATTCATTAATATCATCTATCCTGACAATATATGGAAAAGAGATGACTTTTAGAGGGGTACAATTAAGCCAAGCAAGCAAGAAGTTATCTAGAGCTCTTGCAGAAGTCAATATTGCTGCCCCATCACTTTATTCTAAGACATTAACACTCCATTAAGCTGGATTAGGCACATCTCAAAAAACTCACACACCTATAATTCCATGCATTTTAGCAAATGCTCTATCATTAATTAATTTTATCAATGGAGCTCGATATTCCTTATTGACTCAAAAGAAAAATCCTAAAATATTATGGGATTGGATAGATGGTGAAAATGCATTAACTTTCTTACTCCTGAGTTCAGGAGATACAGGTGGTATTCCTACCCAGAATGTACTAAATTAATTATATAGAGGTCATCCTGATTCATTAGCAGCTTATACAACATATTTATATCATATTGATATATATATATACTAATATATATTTTATATTATACAAAATATATATTAAAATATTTTAATTACGATTTATTATAATATATATTTTATATTATGCAAAATAAAATTCTGTTATTTCAATCAAATAAATTTTTGTGTTATTTATATTTTCCTTAACATTTTATATAATTTTATTCAAAAATTGTGTCGCTGCAGAATAAGCTGGTAATGCAGACGATAAACAATGCATTTACATAGCTTGATAAACGTTGTGTGCTCTATTTTGTGAGCTCTGCGTATGCAAAATGTGCAAATACTTTCTCAAGCAGAACCGCACATAATAAATCAATAAATACTTAACAAAAATTATTCCAAGATTAAGTATTTGTAAAAAAAACAGCCTATCCATTTTAAGGCAACGGATCTATAAGATGAAATACTTTTATACAGTAATTTATTGTCCTAATTTGACATATAGGTACATCAATGTATCGAGACGTATTTGCTATATAATTATATGTATAATTGTCGTAGATCCGTTACCTCAATGAAAAAATTACTTTCTCACTCACCGACCGATGCGCAACAACGGAGTCATTATATACAACTATATACCTACATAGTTGCAACGTTGACTCTGTAACACACAAATATAACATCTACATTAAAATAGCGTTCTAACTAATATTTCAAAAATTAATTGTTATACATGTTAAATTTTTTATTTGTTTTCAATATTCAAATATTACGAAAATAATTTTAGAAAAGAACCATTGTGCATTGTAAGAATTTTCAGAAACTATAAACTTCGATAAATAAAATTTTATAAATATTTTCCTCTAATTAATATTCTTAAATCGAAATAAAATGATTCGAAAATAGGAAAAATTTTGCACAAATAAGAAATATTATTAAATAATACTCACCATAAGGTTGCTCCGCCAGCGCCCAATGCCTTCTCCTCCTCTCAGATTGTCCAGGTTATCAGCTTCGTAGGACTAATCCCTCGACGCGACACTCTCCAGGTCGTAGACACTTGACACAATTAACACTCGCGAAAACACCGGTAATAACTATCGCGCGATACTTTGCACGGCACTCCCGTGATAATGAAATTAATTACGAGACAAACGCGATACAACACGCGAAAAAACCGCGAGAAATAATCGCGTGAGGGGGAGGATAACTAACCCGACGATTTTACCAGGTCGAAGTCTCTTCGCCGAGTGGTATCCAACACAGTGGTCGTTACTTTCTGAAACATATGATTAAACTATTTCATTAGAAAAAGAATAGAGAATACGTTATTAAATATTTTAACACAATTGACACGTAAAGTATTAATTCCAAAAGAAGTTATACAAATCTACAAATTCCGTGGCTTGATGAATAAACCGAAACACGACGTGGATACATTTAAATTCGAGCAATAATTATCGTCCGGTAAGTAAATCGCGGCAAAATGTTAATTTAGAATTTAGATCCTCTCTTCGTTTTAATCTCCATATGGATAAATCACGCGAGACACGAGCGAGACTTCGCAATAATTAAACGACCACTGCCTCGACACAGTGAATCTCGAAAGTCATTTAGTTATGTAGGCGAATCCGATAGTTAATAAAGAACGGAAGTATCTTTCTGATACGTGCAATATTCGCTATTTGTACATATTACATCGCATTTCGGGAAGTAATAACTCTACACACGGAGCGACAAGTACGGGCACCTGTTCATTCGATGGTCGGGGCGAGAATGATAGCGCGACGACCTTCCGTAAACACGGCGCGGGGTCATGCGGGGCGCGGTGCCGCGGCGTACGACGCGGCCTATTGTATGCGTGACAAAAACAAGTGTCGCGTATCAACCGTCTTGCCACTGGTAAAATTTAAAATTATAAAATCAATGTATGCCGAATATTCCTTTCCTTATTTCGATACTATTCACGATTCTGATTCATTACATGCATGAAAAGAAACACAATCTTTAAATTTAAATTATGTATTAGGTAAAAGTTTACAATAACTTACACAGCTTGGATTACTTTGACCTTGACATATGTTGTCAAGGTCACCCTCCTGAGTGACCTTCAGAAGGTTTTAGTCGGCGGTCGCTGTTTATTAAAAAGTTATAAACGAAAAAAGTTTGGAAAATATAGCAGCTATTTTGAGTATTGGAAGGCATAAACGACTAATATATATGTCGAAATAGTTCACGCATACACTTTTCACGCGAACCGAGGTTCACCCACACCCCCCCTGCTTTCGGGGGAGGTGCGGTAGCCCCTCCCTCGCTTACGTGTGTACTGTTTGGTAAATATTGGCTATGGTAAACAAGCTTGTAAAGCGCGCCACGAACCCATGTGGCATCTCGTTTTGCGTGGAACAGGGACTGTCGCACTTTCCACGCGAAACGAGATGCCACATGGGTTCGTGGCGCGCTTTACAAGCTTGTTTACCATAGCCAATATTTACCAAACAGTACACACGTAAGCGAGGAAGGGGCTACCGCTCCTCCCCCGAAAGCAGGGGGGGGGGGGGGTGTGGGTGAACCTCGGTTCGCGTGAAAAGTACAATATAATACGAAAATATTTTAATTTATCAACAATTTACTGCTTTAAATCTTGTGTTATGGTAAAGCAGCGACTTTCTCGCGAAATAAAGTATTCTCTGCTTTAAAAAAAAACGTAATATCAGTCGTTTATGCCTTCCAATACTCAAAATAGCTGCTATATTTTCCAAACTTTTTTTGTTTAACTTTTTAATAAACAGCGACCGCCGACTAAAACCTTCTGAAGGTCACTCAGGAGGGTGACCTTGACAACATATGTCAAGGTCAAAGTAATCCGAGCTGTGTAAGTTATTGTAAACTTTTAACATATATTAATTTATATATTAGAATTAAAAGAATTTCTATAAGTGCCCCGAATGCGAGGGAATATTTACTGAAAAAACTTCAAGAGACATGTAAAATCGGTGCACTCTGGCATCACGATTCTATTTGGAAGGAATTTAATAAAATAGGATCAGACAGGCAATGCAAGATTTGCAAAAACCAAAAAGATGTAAAATCGGTGCACAATAATAAACATACGCGAACCATATGCGGGAACCAGTATTCATAAAACATTTGATAAAACATTTAAATTAATTAAACGATAGGGACTCACAGTAACGCCGTTAATCGCATGTTGATTGCTGATGTCTGCTGTTGCGCTACTGCCTTTTCGCCGAGGCCCGATGCCTCTTCTGGGAAGTCTACTGGAGCGTCTCCTCGAGTCTACGAGAAAACAAATGGAAACTCTGTATTTTATAATTCTTTACCATTACATTGTGGTTCTCACTTCTAATAAAAGATCGCGTGAGGTATCTATTTCGACAAACTACTGTTGTCGCAAAACACGCGAAAGTCGCGAAACGTTAAATCGTCAAAGTTCAATATAAATTAATATAATCATCGAAGGAACCAACACTCGCGAATTATTAGTGAGAAGAATCAAGATGTAAACCGATGGAAAATAACGCGTGATGCTATGCGAAACGTCTCGCGGCACGACCTACCTGCTCGTTCGAATTTTACTGCGTACAGCGGTACGACGTTACGAATAGGATATTCAGACTCGAACTGATTCGCACGACTGCTTCGAGTTGCTTTCTCCCGTGGTTGTTACTACGCAGTACGCGAGGTTTCACGACGCGACGCAGGGGTTGCTCGAAAGCTCAGTTTTTCATCGCGGGATAGATCGCCGCGAACAGGTTACGAACCAATCAGCAAGCTAGCTGGATCGCTGTTCGCGCACTGTAGCTACCACGTCGTGCCGGCGCCATTAGCTTTTGTGGTCCGACGAATAGGGGAGCGCGACGCGTCTCGCAGCACGTGATCGCGGCTCCTCGATCACGAGCCCAGCGCGGGGAACTACGTTTTTGCGCTTACCGCTGAAATTGCGGCGAAGTTTGTCCAAACGATATAATTGAGTATCAAATACCTTGATAATAAGATCAAGGTATTTTCTAATTCTTTTATTTAATAAAACGTTGATTAAGTACTCGATTTAGTACTCGATTAAGTACTCGATTAAGTACTCGATTAAGTACTCGATTTAGAAAGAATTATTTATACTGTAAAATATTGACTTTATTGAAAAAATAGTTATAAAGATAAAAGCTTATTAATTATCTACAAAAAAGGTATTATTCAATTTTTTGATGTAAGTTTTCGAGAAAATTGACTGCAAATGTTGCGTAAATAGCTCCAATTGCTTCCTCATAGAGGAAGCTTTGTTTTCGTAAAAAAATTTTTTATTTAGTTGCCACTGCTAATGTATTCAGAATGTTCTAAAACGTCAAAAAATCGCAATTTTAAAAAATGTCCGTATGTGTGTCATGTGTGTATGTGCCAAAATTACCGAAATTTCTATAACTCAAGAACTGATTAACCAAATCTTAAAGAGTTATATGTGAAATAGGGGTAGAAAAGACTGAAGAATATAATAAAATTAGAAAAATTGTCAATATTATAAAACTTTAACCCTTAAAGACTATATCTCAAGTCTCAACCACTTAAAACTTTTTAAAAATTGATGTTTTTGGACAGTATTAATTATTGGTAATTTTTCTAATCCTGTTATATTCTCCTCACATAAATTTAGGACGAAAACTTCATATGACTATATGTCCGAAACGGCTTAGTTTCAAAAATACAGGGTGTCAAAGTTGAAGGAAAAATGTCATTTTTTCCAAAAATTTCGAAAACAACTGGTTATTTTGATGAAACTTTGTGTATGTTCAAAGATTCATCAAAAATAACTCGTGGTTTCCGAAATTTTTGGAAAAAACATTTTTTCCTTCAACTTTGACACCCTGTATTTTTGAAACTAAGCCGTTTCGGACATATGGTCATATGAAGTTTTCGTCTTAAATTTATGTGAGGAATATCACCCCTTATAATCATTTAGAGTACTTCTACCACTCTCTATACAGAATATACCAGACCTCGCGTATCACCCGTTAATGGTAGATTGCTGAGATCATTCGAAGACAAAAATCCTAATGCCAAAATATCAAGGCTGCTACAGTGTTTAAACAGGAAAAGTTCAAGGTTTACTAGTGTGCTTGTCAAAATTTCACGCACTCAGAGACGTTGCATGTCAAAACAGCTCTTCCACACTTTATTCAACTTGATAGAAATATTTAAAATTATTATTTACTTTATTTCTTTGTACACTGTTCATAACACCGACGAATATCGGGATGACAATTTGGCAGTCTCGACATTTTGGCATTAAGATTTTTGTCTCCAAATGATCTCAGGAATCTACCATTAACGGGTGATACGCGAGGTCTGGTACACCCTACATAATATAGACAGTATTTAGAGCTATTCACGCGACATTTGCAGCCAATTTTCTCGAAAACTATTATAGTTATCAAAAAATTGAATAATACCTCTTTTGTATACAATTTAATAAGCTTTTATTTTGATAACTATTTTTTCAATAAAGTCAATATTTTACGATATATGCAAAAAAAACGAAAAAGTGCACCTGTTTTTCAAGATGGCGGCAAACGTTCACCTCCAATATATCAAGACTTTTTATACGTTCATTAGTAAGCCTAAACAAACATCTCTACCAAGTTTTAAAACTATCGGAATTATTTCGCCCGCAACCGCCTAAATCGGACCTATTTTGACTGGGCTAAAGGTTACCCCTGTGAAGTTAGCCCTCCATTATTTAAAAAATTAATTTTTTTTAAGTTCTGTAAAGATTTCTGATAGTTCCGAGTTCTTGATAGTTTTAAGAAATAGTTCTGGTCATTAAAGGCATGGAAATGCGATTCAAGGTATGGGGGGCTAACTTCACGCAGCCCCCCATTTTTGAAAAACACCATTTTTTATTTAGTTCTAGGTAGATTTCATAATGTTCTAGAGTTCCTGATACATTTCAGAAATAGTTCCGCTCGAAAAAGTAAAAAAAAACCTAGGTTGAAATTTTCGCTATCATCATTTAAATATCTGGTATCTTGCAAACCGTTGGTCCGATCGCTTTGTGTCATAAGAATTTTTGTCAAAACTCGTCGAGAACTACCCAGAACTCTCGTCAGAACTACTTAAAACTAAAAAAATTTTCGACTTGAAAATTTTCGCTACCGTCGTTTAAATATCTGGTATCTTGCAAACCGTTGGTCCGATCGCGTTGCGTTATAAGGGTGCAGTCCCATTAAGCACGGATCGGAATGACGGATCGGATTATTCTAGTGAATTCTTGATCCTGCTATTCCTTCCGATCGGAACGCGTATATTTCCTCAATTCTGGACGGATCGGGCGGGTGCTTTACGACTTCGCTAAAAATACGTAGTTAAAATAACAACGGGTCCAGAGAGCACGTGCGCACTCCAACATTAAGTTAAAACTGTTTAATATTACAAAGTATTGTTTATGTTTCTTTGACATTTTCTCTCTCAACTCAATCACGTATGTCTGTTCCGTTCCGTAAAAAGTTTCTCTACCAGTCCCATGTAGCAAAAACGGAACGGAATCTAGTTACAAAATATATTTCATTCCTACAATTCAGTATTTCAGAGTACTCACAACAATGTTATCGGCAAGATAATTGCACAAATAATGTATGTTTATTGCTTCAGTCGCATCAAAATAACGAAATATCGACGAATCAGGCACATTTACCTGTGACCGAAGCGACATTCCGATCCGTTTTTGCTACATGGGACTGGTAGAGAAAACTGTTACGGAACGGAACTGGAACGGACTGCTCAATTCTAGTAAGAAATCCGATCCGTCATTCCGATCCGTGCTTAATGGGACTGCACCCTAAGACTTTTCGTCAGAACTCGTCGAGAACTACCCAGAATTCTAATCAGAACTACTCGAAACTCTAAAAAATATTTTGATCTCACCGTCTCGCACCAAGTGCCGAGGTCGAAAATTTTTTCAAAGTTCCGAGTAGTTCTGATTAGAGTTCTGGGTAGTACTCGACGAGTTCTGACGAAAAGTCTTATGACGCAAAGCGATCGGACCAACCGTTTGTAAGATACCAAATATTTAAATTTTAAACAATGATAGCAAAAATTTCAACCTTGATTTTCTTTACTTTTTCGAGCACAACTATTTCTGAAATATATCAGGAACTAAAACTATATAAAATCTACCCAAAACTCTAATAAAAAATAGTGTTTTTCGAAAATGGGGAGCTGCATGAAGTTAGCCCCCCCATACTTTGAAACGCATTTTTATGCCTTTATATATAATGGCCAGAACTATTTCTTAAAACTATCAAGAATTCTGAAACGATCACAAATTTTTTCAGAAATCTTTACAGAACACTTAAAAAAAATTTAAATAATGGGGGGCTAACTTCACAGGGGCACTATTTTGTAGTTATTGCAACTAAATTGATGGTTAAGAGAACTAATAGTGTGCACAAACTTCATGGAAAGAATAACATGGACTATATAATTTTAATTCCATGAATACATATTTACCCACACAGAACATAATATCTAATAGATATCTAATAAATATCTTCAATGGATATCCATGATATCTACGAGATATCCAGTAGATATTTATTAGATATCCAAATGTCCGCAATTTGAGGTCTAGTAGATATCCACTGGATATCCATAAAAATATCCAATGGACATCCATACCATATCCACTGGATATTTATGTAGTTCTACATAAATATCCAGTGGATATTGTATGGATGTCCACTGGATATTTTTATGGATATCCAGTGGATATCTACTAGACCTCAAATTGCGGACATTTGGATATCTAATAAATATCTACTGGATATCTCGTAGATATCATGGATATCCATTGAAGATATTTATTAGATATCTATTAGATATTATGTTCTGTGTGGATATCGATTAGATATCTGCGTGGATATCCACTGAATGTCTTATATTCGTCTATTAGATGTAAATAGGATAGGTTGGTTATAAATTTATAAAAACAAAATGGCTTTTAATGATAAACTTTATTTTAAAAATACAAATAATTTGTTTTGCGGACATTTGTCATTGCGCGGTTTGCACGGCTACATAATATCTCAGGGTTACAGCGGGTTGTTGCTTCTTGTCGTCGTAGTCGACTACAAATAGCGCGCGGTGGTTTAATAAAAAAAGAAAGAAAAAATGAAAGGGACCAGGGTGGTGGAGAGAAGTTATGAAGCCGTGGGAAAAACGGTGACACGGGGATATGCGTCGTCCTCTGGCCCGGGGTGCGGGTAAATCTTGAGTTTTAATTGTGGTTACGTCACCGCGGGATATTATTTAAGTTTTTTTAGGTCGGAAGAAGAAGATACCATGACATCGGATTTGAACTCGGATCTTCGGCTCACTGGAGCAGCGCATATCACTTTGCGCCACGATTGCCACGATCGTATACGCTTCTATCATCTGGTTATTCCTAAAACAATGAAACAAACCACATTTATTTTAGTTTAAAAACTATATTTTTGCTAAAAAAAACGTAATTAAATTCATCAAGAAATCTGTTCCTAAAAGCAAATAAATTATAAATTCCGACCTTTGCCGAATTATCTTGCCGTCGTTTTTCATTCTCGAATCTGTATTTCGCATGTCGAAACCAATCCTTACATTTTGATTCAAATTCTTTCTGTGTTACATTAGGAAATGTCTTCCTGACAACTTCTGCAACAAACAGATTTTTATTAATGTTCTATTTTCTGTATTTTCATACTATTTCTATATGATAAAACGATGTAAATATTTTTACAATATTATGAAATTTGCAATAATAGAACCGCGATTTTTGTTTTCCAAAATATCTAATTATGCCAATTGATTCTGAATATGATCTGTTTATGTGGAAATTTTAACATTATGGTATTTCGACAATATCTAATAGATAATGTAGTAATAAATGATAAAAAATATTTTTACTCACTAAACATTAATTTCATTATTTCTAAATGATAAAGTTTTAATTTTCCTTTTCCTCCTACCCAACTGTACGAACTGGCTAATTCATTTGTAAAAATATGCATGAACATTCTTTTTGACATTTGTTCATAGGTACTCCCACCAATTGCCGCCATTATGTTAAACTGAAATGTTTTTCGTGTAATTATTATATAACATACTAAAAAAAAAATGTATAATGTTAAGATACTTTACATAACTCACCATATGGTCTCTCAATCTTTCCTCGTCTGATACAAGAATGCGTTGTAATGTATCCATTTCATTTATAGTTCGCAGAGGAAAGGACAAATCACTCAATTCACTTGGCGTAGGACTACGATATTCTCGTGTCCGATTGAAACCATCTGAATTCAACTTAGTTAATATAAGTTGATGTTGCTCAGTTATATGACTAATATCAAATTTTATGTCTGCTAACGATCTCTCAATATGTTGAAAATAATCTAATAAGGACAAAAATATATATAAAGTTACGTTGAAAATAGTCTTCGATACAGTTCTTTGGACAAGTAGATTCCTTATAAGAATTACAAATTAATTTTGTCTAAAAATGTATATCGAATTATGTTCTACTTACTTCTAATTATTGTCATAAATTTATCTTCTTTTTTTGACTGCCTTATATCTAAATGTTCATTTTCTTTTGGTGTATGCATACGCCTTGTATCTGAATATTCATCCTCTTTTTGTATACGTTTCTTATCTGAAAGAGTATATACAAATGGCATTGAATGTACAATCATATATTTATCAGATCTTATACAGAAAAGGTTATTTAAAAGAAAATAATACAGAAGATTATTAAGCAGAAAGTAAAATATTTTTGTCTTTAACAGGAGAGTCCATTATCCAAGAATTAGCTAAACCACAAACAGATTCCTTATAAGAATTACAAATTGACATCTTGTCTGAAAACGTATAATTATGTTTTACTCACTATTAATGACCATACATTCATCTTCTTTTTGTGAATGCCTTGTATCTAAATATTCATTTCCTTTTTGTGTGTGTTTACGCCTTGTACCTGAATATTCATCTTCTGTTTGTATACGTTTCATATCTGAAAGAGTATATATACAAATGGCATTAAGTGTATAATAATATATTTATCAGATCTTATATAGAAGGTTATTTAAAAGGAAATAATACAGAAGATTATTAAGCAGAAAGTAAAATATTTTTGTCTTTAACAGGACAGTCCATTATCCAATAATTAGCTAAACCACAAACAGATTCCTTATAAGAATGACAAATTGACAACTTGTCTGAAAATGTATAATTATGTTTTACTCACTATTAATGCTCGTACATTCATCTTCTTTTTGCGAATGCCTTGTATCTAAATATTCATTTCCTTTTTGTGTGTGTTTACGCCTTGTACCTGAATATTCATCTTCTTTTTGTGTACGTTTCATATCTGAAAGAGTATATATACAAATGTATAATCATATATTTATCAGATCTAATATAGAAGGTTATTTAAAAGGAAATAATACAGAAGATTATTAAGCAGAAAGTAAAATATTTTTGTCTTTAAGAGGACAGTCCATTATCCAATAATTAGCTAAACCACAAACAGATTCCTTATAAAAATTGCTAATTGACATCTTGTTTGAAAAGATGTGATATCAAAATTATGTATTACTTACTTCTAATATGTTCATCTCCTTTTTGTACGTGTTTTGTATCTAAAAGTGTATAAAATTTTATTATAAATATATATTTATAAGACTTTACAAAACACAGAAGATTATTAAAAATATAACAGATAATATTAATATCGTGATATTATTTTCAGTCAGAATCTGAAATATTTATTAAATATGTCACTTTTCAACTATAAAGCAAGATTCAAATGTTTTTATTTTTTTTTTACTTTTGTGCAATGAATATTCGATAACCTGAAGCATATATGCATATCTCAAAATACATGCGAAATACAAACAATTTAAATATTACTTACTCATATGAACCATAGGCGCTGTTGGATATGGTGGTAAGCTGGAATTATAATTATTATAACCGCTTTCATCTGATTGATTATCTGATGTTTCATCAGTTGTGGTATCTCGATCACTACTACTCGGTTTTCTTCTGGCTCTTATTTTTTTTTGTGCTTTTTCGTCGGTATCCGTATTCACATCCGACTTTGTCTCGGCCTCTTTTAGTTTAATGCGTGCTTCACCGTAGGACTCTATAAAATTATGAAATATGTATATAATAATGTTGATAAACAACAACATAATAAAATGTTTATCACAATAGTTTGCAAACTACTATTTACACATAGACAGCAAGTTAAGAACAATTGTATCAATTGTAATACGTTCTCTTACCATATATACCGAATAGACGTTTTATTGGATGCAGTAACCAATCATCTTGAGGTGTTTGTCGGTTTTTTATTGCTTTATTTATGTCTTTATCCGTTTTATAATTTGAATACAAACATTTGTTTGTATCTTTTTTTATCCAATCCTCGGGAACTACTTGTAACCCGTCTTCAAATTCTGTCAAATGGTATCTATGTTTTACAGCAGACATTCTCGTAAATCTGAAATTTTCATCTGAAAGGTACACACATGCACACAATGTACATACAAAAGATGTAAAGAACATATGTACATACATTATGTGTGCAACAATGGTAGAAGTACGAATGTATTAGAATTACAATCATTAAATTTCACGTATTTCATCTTAACAAATGTTAGAGGCCAGGCCGATAAATCTCCACAACCTTCCGACTTATATATTCCCAATACGGAGGAATTACACGGCTCAGTATATAAATTACTCAAACCGATAAATTTTCGACCAATAATGCAAAGATCATTAGCAGCACTAGTGGCAATATTTTCTATGATGACAATCGAACCATCGTTTAAACCACAACAGTTATTTGGCTTATGAACAGATAGGGTAAAATCTGTTGTTGAAAATGTTGAATATTGAGGACTACGTGTTCCAGGTAAGATTGGGCCCGTATTGTGTGTTCCGTGCACACCTATTCTTCGATGTTCTTTTTCAAGCAAAAAGCAATATTCCAATTCTGTTAAACGATTGTGAATTTGTTGTAAGGGACGTTCAGCTTTTCTAACAAACTGTTTTATTTTTCTTAAATAATTTTCATATCGAAAAGCGCTAAATGTATCCAATGTGCCAAATTTTCTAACATCATCTGGTAAATGAATTAGTGCATGTATATTATGAGATATATGTTGTGGCCCATATAAAATTTTAAATGACTGCACAAAGTGTTCTAGTAAGGATTCTGCATAATCAATATTTGAAAGATCTGAAGAACATAATAGCCAAATGGCCACGTGCAATGTTAAGAAATTCTTGTAAACATCTGTTTTTACATAATTCATTAAAACGATGGGGCCAGTATATAAAAGAAATTGCCTCAACTCTGTGGCTTTTCATAAGCTCAAGAAATGTAATTCCCGTGATTTACGAACAAATTCCACGGGTATCGATGTCCGCATTTCAATTAACAATCTCGAAATGTTGCTTACTGATCGTGATGGCAATCGAACATTATTTACCGGTCCGGATATCAAAAAATTCAATACTTTCTTTACCACACCACCGAAAACTAAGTGCATGGAATCATGCGGGACGTAAGTTATCATTCCAAAATTCGGTATGTCTAATAAAATACTCCATCCAGTGTGGTGCTTTATTTGTGTTTGTTTAAGAAAACTTTCATTTGTCCGTTTACGACAATTAATATCAGGGAAACACATCCTTCCATTTATATATTCGCCTTCAGTTGTACATTTAGAACAACTATAGTAACCGGTATGTCCTTTTGTGGCAGTTACAAAAGATTTTGCGGGTGCATCAACAATTAATGAATGTATGGATACAGATATATGTTTTCCTCTAAATTCGAGTCCTTCAGTAACAAGAATTTTTGCTTCATCCACAAAATCATGCAAAAATTCGTTACAATCATTTGGTTTCTTGGAACCAAAATAACAGCCAATTATAAAAATTTCACTAAGGCTAGGTAACACTGAGCCTAAAATAGGCCACAATTGATTAGTAGAAGATTTTAAAATTGGTAGTCCATCTGTGCTGATTTGCACTTGAACTAAATCAACGTCATCTTGACTTTTTTGTAGAAACGCCATTATTCCTGATCTTAAGCCATTATGAAAGTATTCCCTTGGTGCAACTCTCTTTATGGTTGTATATCTTGGCGTTTTCAACAATGTTTTAGAGTTTTTCGGTAGATCGTTTTCGAAACCATGCTTTCTTAAAATTGACAATAATGCAGTTACTGCTGTATGTGATATCTGAAATTGTACTGCCCAGTTTGTTAAATCCTTTTTAATTGACGGAGCACCAGACATATTTGTATGGCCAGCATTTTCCTCGTTACTAAAAGTGAGTGCAATCGGACATAAATTCTCTAAATTAGACCTGTTGCAATCAAGATCATATGCAACATTTTCATTGCCAAGGATACTACTATATTGTTGTGGCGGTTCATTTCTTAATGCAACATTTGTTGCCTGATCAACATCGCGATTAATATTGATAATTTCATGTGCAACATCGTTTAAATTTTGCAGATCATCTATCTCAGCAAAATCTTTTGATAACTTACTAATTTTACTGCCTATTGCGTTATTACGTGCACTGCGTTTTAATCGTCGATAATGTCTGTCAGACATTTCTGACAGCAATTTTCGTTTTGGCATGATTGATATATCCTACAAAATAATATACTACGCTATTTTTTTATTCTATGTCAAATCACATATTTAAGTTATATTCAATAATATTACTTCCATAATTAATAATAAAGCAAAAATAAATAAATTAAACCAAAACAAAAAATCAGAAAAACTGAGGACTGCAGCAATTTTGAATAAAAGACGACAACCATGAAGATATGAATTTACCATTGCCATCAATTATAGACGAAGATAAAACGACGATGACAAGAAAAGCAAATATAATTATACAACAATTTTATAATTAAAGAAAGTAAGATTGTAATAAAGTTTGTAAGTTTATACAAGTATATATAGCACACAGCCATATTAAATTACATTAACAAAAACTTGTTAGACCTACCTGACAAACTATAATGTCGAAACAATAGAGTCTTCGTGCGTCATTCTCACTGTTATCTCTTTTCGAGATCGATTTTTGTGAGAGGAATGTGATATATATATATATAATATATAATAATCGTATAGAGACGTTGTGACGAAATAACTGCGGGAGCACTGCAACAAAATATTCAAATTAATTTAGATTATAGATGCGATAGAAGCTACATAAATAAAATGTTTCATTTTAGCCGCACTGAAAATATTTTCAGTAGAACTTTTTTTCCACTTTCTCTAAATTTCATATATATATTTCGTTTAAAATGTACAAAAGTAGACAGGATCTGATTCAGGTAAACGAGGATCAGGGATTTAGTTATCTCAATGTTGTCAATTGACAACAGCTCCTCCCAATGGGGTGAAATTCAAATATAATTGTATAACGCAAATGAGTCAACGCAAGATACACCGCGAATAATGAAATAAGTAAATTAACATAAGAAATAATGAAGCAAGTAAATTAACACAAGAAATAAAATACGAGGAATATAACGCAAGTGAATCAGCGCAAGGCTGTTAGCTCGAATAATGTAAATAAGTAATCAGGAATCAAACACGGATAAACGTATCGGTTGTATACAATACAATAGCCGACGCGACGAGGGGGTAAATCGAATCAAGGTGAAACTGCCGACGATTAATGTAAACAACTGTAAGAATTTCGAATCGCGTCTAGACGGCGAGACGTCCCGGTCACGACGGAATACATGATATTATTCAATCAAACGGACTAATTGCACTAGCGCAATATCACACGGCCATGGCCATCGCGGGCCTGATAGAATTAACCGAATAAAGTACGCACCTGTCGCGAAACAGATTCATGCAAATGACGTCGGACGAGATCGAAAGAGCTTACAATTGCGTACGCATATCACGTGGTACAAGCTTATCCGATAGATCGGATATGGGATAAAACAGAGTATTTAGCGTTCGCTAACCTGATCGTCAAGGACGATGATGGCAAAGGATGGATCGTCCTTTCTCCTAGATCGATGTCTCGTTCGGAAAGAAAACCCGCGCACCCTCTCTCTTCCTCTATTATAGCGGGCACGAGAATTGCACCTCGCTCTATCGAATCGCAGGTGTAATATATGAGGCAACGCCGAGGCCTCGTCGGCTCGCGCGCCCCAAGATCGCTCGAGACGAATGCCGCGCACCGTTAATGTTAATGAGCAGCGAAAATCACTATTCGTGTGAATTATAAGACAATTAATGTTCCTAATAATACTGCCGAATGGACTTTACGACGGATATAGAATATCGTAATCCCGGATAAAGATATATTCCCGAAAATCAGGGAATATATCTCGCGTGCTGTAGCTTCAATCCGCGTGTTCCGACACTTCCGACCGACTACGCGCAATTGAACACGTCGCTGCGAGAATCGTGTCGCGAGCGCGGACCGGTAAGACAAAACACGATCGGGCTCAGCTCCCCTCGACCGCGCGTTCGCCGCGTCGCTGCACTGTCGCTGTCGCTATCCGGGTTACTTCGCGATCGCGCTATTTTTCAAACATATTTTTTACATTTTAAGTGCATATAAATTTTAACATACTGCTCCTTTAAAGATAGATCTGAAATATTGTTTGCATGTAGATGATTATATATATATATATATATATATATATATATATATGTGTAGGATAAACATAGTTATAGCTTATTAATACATTTGCTCGTACAAATATCGCTCGCTTGTAAATCTGGCCGGGTCTCGCTTTCACTTTTTCTTTGTGCATTTGTTTATTAGTTTATTCGAGTCGGCGTGACTATATTTCCAATCTTACATATATATATATATAAGCTGCAGTTATATAGGTTACAAGTTATACGCACTTCAAATAAAAATAATTATATACATTAATTATATATATATAATGATATATATATATATAAAAAAGATATATATATATATAAAAGATATATATATAAAGAAAGATATATATATATATAAGATTTTACATATTATATATAATATGTAAAATTTAGCAGAAGGGAAAAGAAAGTTCTCATGCGTTTTATTGATCGTAAACGCAGCTTTAATGCGTTAAAACCTATATAGCTAAGACCTAAAAGTCCAATTAAAGTTTATACTTACCCATGCGGGTCTATAAAACATTATTTTGCGTAACTTATACGGTTCTCCTAAGGATATTCGTAATACGTTTCAACGTTTTTGGCCCCCTTAATTTAATTTGGACCAAAGCACAGAAACATGGCGTAGTAATCTACGACTGTTGATCACTTTTTCTTCTCGCCGTGATTGTCACTGCAGGAATCTTTTTACTGGAATCGATCCGGCCATCAGCGGCGGCGTCGTACATCGATCACTATATATATTATACACCTTATGCGCTTTAATCCCAAAGGGGTCAAAAACGTTATGTTACGTATTGCGAATATTTTGTGTGGATAACCGCAGTTCGAACCGCAATAAAATAATGCTTTATTAATATATCTTACAAGATAATTACGAGAAATAAAGAATATATATAGATATATACTTACGTGCAGAAAAACCACTTCGCCAGAGGCGAGAGGAAAGAGCATAACCCATGCACACGAACGAAACGACAATCAAAATTTTCTCGTCGGCAGCCGGAAACACAAATTTAGTCGCGTCTTGCCGGCACGTTACAACAAGCGCCGCGGGTTTCGGTGACGCACCACGTGACCGTCTAAAGCCTCTAGGGCTTCCACACACATTAATAATATAATATTTTAGCATATATAATTTTAAGGCTAAATAGCGCAGTGAATGTGAATATCTAATTAACAATAATTAATCATTTATAGAAAATACATATCTCCTCGGTAATTTCCCATAAATTGATAAGTGGATAACACATGGATATCTAATGGATATCTTTGATAGATATTTTGTGGACATGGATATGTGGATAACACGTGGATATCTCATGGATATCTTTAATAGATATTTTGTGGACATGGATATGTGGATAACACGTGGATATCTTATGGATATCTTTGATAGATATTTTGTGGACATGGATATGTGGATAACACATGGATATCTAATAGATATCTTTGATAGATATTTTGTGGACGTGGATATGTGGCTAACACATGGATATCTGATGGATATCTTTGATAGATATATTGTGGACATGGATATGTGGATATCTAATGGATATCTTTTATAGATATTTTGTGGACATGGATATGTGGATAACACGTGGATATCTAATAGATATCTTTAATAGATATTTTGTGGACATGGATATGTGGATAACACGTGGATATCTAATAGATATCTTTAATAGATATTTTGTGGACATGGATATGTGGATAACACGTGGATATCTAATGGATATCTTTGATAGATATTTTGTGGACATGGATATGTGGATAACACGTGGATATCTCATGGATATCTTTGATAGATACTTTGTGGACATGGATATGTGGATAACACGTGGATATCTAATGGATATCGTTAATAGATATTTTATGGACATGGATATGTGGATAACACATGGATATCTAATGGATATCTTTGATAGATATTTTGTGGACATGGATATGTGGATAACACATGGATATCTAATTGACATCTTTGACAGATATTTTGTAGATATGGATATATGGATAACACGTAAATATCTAATGGATATCTCTGCTAGTTATTTGAGAGATATGGATATTTTGTACATCTATTAGATATCTATTAGATATGAATAGTAGACATGGACATCATATGGATATGTAGATATCCATTGGATGTCTATTAGATATTTTGTTCTGTGTGGGTATGTACAAATTCTAAAATAACTATGTAAATCATGTATTAACTGAAGAAATATAGTTTTTGGAATTTTAACAACGTAGTTTACTGAATTATAATTTACTTAAAATATATTATTTAGTTGTATTAATCATATTATTCAATTAATTTAATAAGTCTGACAATATCTCTGTATTTCAATTCACTATAATATTTTGATTTCTATAACTAAAAAAAAATAGTTGAGGTGCTATTTGTCCACATTTTATAGTTGTAACGACCGTTTTTTTCTCTGAGTGTAACAGTTAGCAATTCTTTCTGCGCGTGAGGGAAAGTCAACAATCAACTCTTTAACAATAAGTGCAATTGTATGAAGTACCCGAAGAAATCATGACGCGCATTCTCTTTATCTAATACAGTTTTCTTTAGCCAAGCTAAATAGTTCTTTCAATTCCTGTCAATCCTCGTATTGATCCAATACTATACTTATTAAAGAACTTCCAAAGCTGGACCCCTCACCAGCGCAAAATAAGTTCAGACCTAGTAAAAGTGCTATTTAAACAAAAATACTAAAATTTGTTGCTAATTTGTCGCTCTAAGATAACATAAAAACATGTTCAAAAAACATTTTAAAAAAAATACCACTTAGGACTGCACCGGCGAGTTATGCTGTCAGCTGCACTTAAATAATATGTTACTTATATGATTTTGGTACTAAAATAATCTACGGGCAATGTACTATCGAAATAAAGCAAAATCCGATTTTGTTGTTAACTGTAACACTTGCAAAATAAATAGTCCACCCCGGCTGCGCGCTCGCGCCGCGCATTAACAATAAGTTCCCGAAAAGATACTTAACGCCCGTCGAGAGCGCGCGAAATAAACTATTTATTTTGCAAGTGTTAGAGTTAGCAACAAAATCGGATTTCGGTATATTTCAATAGTACATTGCGCTAGGTCCGAATTTTTATTTTGCGCTGGTGGAGGGGGGGTCCAGCTTAATAGAGGTATTTACTATATATATATATAAAAGGTGACTCACCGGCAGACGGCACCGATGCACAACAGCGGAGTCGTAACCAGTCGTAACTGCATCGTCCCGCTACGTGATCTGTAAAATACAAATGTACAAATCAAATTATATGTATAACAGCGTCCAAGATAATCGATATTAACATATACGCGCAATAATTATTACTGGAAATAATAATTGCACGCGTCAAAATCTTTATTCTTTCAAGTGAATATTCATTAAAATGCCGGTAATACACGGAGCGGATCACATAGCTTATCTGCCAGCTCGAGTTTCGGCGCACGAATGTCGAATGCCGCGAATTATGGGACAACCTTCTAGACAACGGCGCGCGGCGCGCGGGCCGCGTGACGTAGTGTACGCGAGCGGCGTGGCGGGGATACTCCAAAATCAAAACAAACACTCAGGCCGAGGCCAAGTGTTTACCGGCTTATTCTTTTAAAAGAATTTAACAAATAGTTCAAGGAAAACTTACATTATTAATTTTAGATCAGTTAAGATATCGGCGAAATAAAATATAAAACGAGAAATAGGACAAAAATTATTAAACTTTAAAGATTCAAGGTATCCAATTCACTTGGTAGATAATTCTACCGATTAGACAAAATGCTATAAAAATGTATTATTACGAATAAAACTGTTCTACGATGGTACGTAAGCATGATTGAATATCTATTAGATTTGCTGATATTATAACTCATAAATAATTCTATAATATACTTTTCTTTTTATACAATTTATTCTGCATATAATTGCATATAATTGCATAAAAAGGAAAGTATATTATAGAGTTATTTATGAGTTATATATCATCAAAAAACTAATATATATTCAATCGCGCTTACGTACCAATGTAAAATAGTTTTATTGCGTATAAATAATACATTTTTATAGAATTCTATCTAATCGGTAGAATTATCTACCAAGTGACTTGGCTAGTATTATTAATTATTATAAAAATTAATCTAGATACATATGTATAAATAAAAAAATTCCCGTCTACTTGAATACTCTGATACAGAGTGAGAGGAAATATTTTTATTGGAACGATTGAGGCCAACATGCGAGGGTTCTTCGACTTGGCCCACGCGGAATCGTATCATGGATCATGCTCTAGGATCCTTGAACATTTTCTCATCAAGAAGAACGAACTCGCGGAAGATCCGTCAAAAATTTCGTCGTGATACTAGCGCAAACGTTATTTTTTAATAAATGTATCCCTTTTTGTCACCGTTACAATTATAATCACATGTAAAATGTAACGGTACTTGGTAACAGTTAACAATTCTTTCTGCGCGTGAGGGAAAGTCAACAGCCAACTCTTTAACAATAAGTGCAATTGTATAAAGTACCCGAAGAAATCATGTCGCGCATTCTCTTCATCTAATAGTTTTCTTTAGCCAAGCTAAATGGTTCTTTCAATTCCTGTCAATCCTCGTATAGAAATAAATTTTTTTTTTTTGAAGTGACACAAATGATTGTCTCCGTTTTTCCCCAAAACTGCTGTTGTCATGCAGTAGGGATGTAAGTAACATTAAACAAAATGTATTGTTCTTACATTTTCTTGCAATAATTAAAATATTTTTATGCAAAATATGTATATATAATGTTGGTCATTTTTCTCAAAATGGAGTTTCTTAATTTACATCCCTCTGTACGAAAGCCTTCAATTAATCCTAAATTGGCAGGATTTATAATTTCAAGGTGGTGGTTCTGTCAAAAACCAATAGTTAAAAAATGAAATATACCCGTTTGTAACCACATGCTTTGTCATGGATAAACATAATTCTTTTTTTTTAAATATCTACTTTTTTCCTTTTATCCTTCTTTTTTTTTCTTTTAAAACTTTTTCCTATTTTTCATTTTTATTTATTCTAAAAAAAATAATTATACCCATGTTTGCTTTACTACTGTCCTTTTATCAATAAGATAGAACTACTACTGATAAGTGATAACATTAATAGGAGAATACTTATCGAAAAGAATAAAGTCTTTTCTTATAACATTTGAAATCTCGTGACTCGACCTTCATATCTGTCGTCGCCGAACATAAAAAAAGAAAGATGCCTCGGCAGACGAATCTGTTACATCAGACTCCATAACAAAATATATATAGAAGAAAAAAAATGTTACACGAGACAAAAATTTTATACGGAAATCAGGATCGAATCAAAAAAGTGCCACGAATGACGAACCGTTGATATTAGGATCTCGTGCTTTAGAACTTTTGTTCAAGGATGAAAGTTATCCTCTAACTTAGTCTAATAATAAGAAAACATTATTCCTTTGCTAATATTTCTACCAATTTAAATAAATTCTACCATTTTAAATAAATTTTTCTATCGCATTTTTAATTTTTAAAATTATATTAATAATAAGAGACAGTCACCCTACAGGGTGATATTCCGAGAAGTTCTTCAACTAAACAACGTACTTTAAAATTTACATCCAATTTTTGTGTCGAGAGGTTAATGGATCGAGAGACGCGTATTAGTGATGATTTTGATAATTATTTAATTACAGATGTGGAGCAGTTTCGAGAATCCGGATCAAATTCAATAAAACCCGGGATTAATTCTGACTCTGCAATAGGGCCATCTAATTTTTAACAAGAATGTTACCAAATCAATGAGAAACTCTCCATGAAAAATTGTTACTAAATCTCTTTGTAATTTTCATAATATAGGTACTCACGATTGTGTAATATCAAAAATATAAAAGCGGATATCAAACTTCGCGAGCGAGAAGATAACCGACTTGCTCGTCGGTTTAGCTTCAATAGCATGCAAAATTTTGTATTAAGAATTTATTAGCACTTCTCGTTATTTTAAAACAAAAACTGCTAAAAATGTTTAAAGATAAATATGTAACAAACGCGTTAATTTAATATGTCTTATTACATGCATCTTTTCAGGCTTGTATCTCTATTTTATAAAAAATTACGTGTATCGGAATTAGTTCGTTTCATTTGTCGCCTATTTTTCTATTTAATTATTGGCTTACACCGAAGGCTTGTTCATTTTTTCGCGTGATCGATATTTTTTTAATCTCGCACAAAATATACATAGTTTTAGTATCTATGTATATGCAATAAGTTGACACTCTTTAATTGAGAGACAAGAGAAGTATAATAAGTTTATTAACAATCTTCTTAGTCGCGATATTCCTACCTACGTGAAAACATTTGTTTTTTAGAGATTAAACTGAGCGGTGTCTTGGACCCCTCTGTCGAGGGCATCGGGGTTAAAGTCAGGTCCGAGGGGGCGAACGTGGCAATCATTGGGGTGTATCGTCACCCTAATCAGCCTTGTCTTTATGAAACTTGTGTTTCTCCTGGCGGATTCATTCAAAATGTCGATCATCATGGAAGACCTCAATGCGCATCATCCGCTCTGGGATGCCCCCCAGTCTAACTCAGCAGGTAATACGATTACCAACCTCTTAGACAAACTTCCTTTTATGATGGTGAGTCCTATCGCTCCGACTTATATACCCCCTCCGGGGATGGCGTCCTCCACGCTCGATCTTACTAACGGATCGTGCAGTGTGGCCCCAATTATTGAAGTTATCGTCTTGCAGGACACTATGGGAAGTGACCATCTTCCAGTGTGCACTATCGTGAAGAGATCAATCAAGTCTCTTTCGATTTTCTCACATAAATGCAAATTTTCAAAGGAACAGTTCAAAAGGTTGCACCAACCCTCATCAACAAGGCTGAAGACATCGAAAGAGAGGTCTTGAGGAGAGAGGACGACGAACCTTGCTCCAATACCAAGCCTCTTGTAGCGAAATTATGAACGTGGTCAACCAGTTCTCGCCCCCGGTCAAAAAAGCCGCCAAGGTGGGAAATAATGTTCCCCCTTGACCTTGGTGGAGCCCTGAGTGTACAGAGGCGGTGCGCAAACGAAGCGAGGCTTGCATGCGGTATAGAAATGATCAAAAAAATCTTAACTACCAACTTTGGCACGACCAAAAGATCGAAACTAGGAAGATTCTACGCAAAGCTAAGAGAGAGAGATGGAAGAAATTCTGCACTTCTCTGGATCTCAAGATAGACGCGCATGCGTGCTAAATATGTTAAATTATAATTTATAATACATATAGATCTTCTTGAACGCATTTAACAAAAGTAAAAGATAATAACGCTGTAATAATAAATGATAATGTTTAGTAAATATGTTCAATAAAAGAAATCTGTTCCATTACACATTTTACAAGTTTACAAAATGTGTACACATATATACGAGTTTTATAAAAAGTGAAATCGTTACAATCATACTTGCACAAATTGCAAAATTGTTATAAATTGTTATGTGTTTACATTAGTTTCAATAAAATTTGTACAAGTTTCAACAATTACTTCGACATATTCGCAAGTATTTAATAAGTATTGACATTGTTTTATTTAAGAAACAAATGTACAAATGTTAACAACTAGTAGCAAATAATTTTTCAATACTTGTAAAATTATTGTCAATTAGTTAATCAGTGATAACTTTGAAACTATAACAGATACAGGGTTGGACCATAGAACCGAAATTGCAGAGCTCATCGAGATGTACATGACCCCCAAATCCCGTCGCGATATCTTTGCCAAAAACATCTTTTTTTTTTACTTTTTCGCTAATATCTCCAAAAATAACAAGAAACTTTATATAATAGTCACATAGATCGATCACAGCTATGTCTTACGTTGTGAGAAATTCGTGTTATTGTACGTCACGGAATGTAAGGACGTCCAGGTTCAAACTCTGATATTGTTAGCAGAAAAAAAAATAAATTCTTTACAGTGAGTTAATGAGAGGATGCTTATTAGCATCAAAATTTAAATCAATTATTAATTTAGGTATGAAGGAGGGGTTTAGGTCCCAACAAGGAGCTATATTTTAAAGACTGAAAAAATCGACACGCCGTATACTGACAAGGAGTTTGGAAGTTACACAAATTAATTTAAATTTACACAAAATTATTGTTAGACTACCCCAAGATCCAGTTTGGACCATAAATGGCGTTTTTCTCTCTAATTATAAATATATAAATTATTTTGCATAATATCATGTAGTTCAAGCCATTATTTCTAATATGTAACGCAGAGCCATGGGGGGAAGAAATGCTTCATTTAAAATAAAAATATCTATGTTTTAAGCTTTCAGCATTTTTAATCTCGTTCTGGGAAGTTCGTACCACAACAGGTGCGACAACAATCTGTTAAGGCACATTATCAGGAGAAAGCCAAAGACACTGGATCTACCAATTCTAACGCTTGTGTTATATGCTCAGCGAAGCATTACGCATCATCTTGTCGTCAGTACAATAATAAAACAGTTCAACAAAAGATAGCCTTCATTCCTAAATATAAGTTTTGCTACAGCCCGTGTAACACATGTGCGTGATCTGTCCTCTTTAATTGTTATATTTGTTATATACGAGTATGTATATGAAAATACACGTGTATACATTGGACGTATATAAAACACATCACTCCCGGTAAAAATATAAAATAACACATTATATTATTATTATTATATGTATAATTTATACAATAATAATTGTTATTAAATAATGATATAATAAATTCGTATAGATAATTAAATATGTGAGATAAAACGATCGCGACAGAAATCGAATAAAACGATTATATACATGTTAGACATATGTATATTGTACAATATTTGTATGGAAACTGTGAAATAATTGTAAAAAATGCAGTGTAATAAAATAAATCTTATCTAACTGACAAGAAACAGTTAACTTTTGATCGCTTTGCTTAAAACTTTTATAATTATATGTTGTTGCACGCGCCTTCCGCTAATACAATTAAACGACTTTCTTTTCGTTTGGCTATCTATAGGAGCATTTATATTTTTTCGGCAAAAAAGTGATATTTACTTGAGACCAATGAAGACTATCTTAAAATGGTGGAACATGTTGATTGGATACAACGTCATTGTTTATTTCTCAAAAGCTCTTATAAAAGTGTTCATAAAATGAAAACTTTATAATTAGGCCGTAAAGCAATCATTAAAATGACAAAGAGCAACATAAGTAAAAAAGAATATAGAGAAGTTAAAAGAGCATTTATAAGCCTGTCATGGAATATCAGATTTCAGGAGCTCAAGTTTAGTGAGGCAACAGGGGGCGTCAGAGCCCAAGAGGACCCCGTTGCAATTTTTAATCGGGATCGTCGGACGAACCAGGAGCGCAACGGACAGATTCGTTTACAAAAATTAAGAAGCGAGCGTAATTTAATTTTGAACTCACCTAACGGCAGAAATTATAAATTGCGGCCCCCCCCCCATCGCGGTTCGTGTTCGGGTCTGCTTCGAATAAATCTGTAAAATTAAACGAAATATTTGAAATTGTTAATAAATCTACTAAAGAAATTTGCCAGAAGTGTGGCAAAATAATAAATTACGACAGTGGTGCATTCTTATTATATAACCACTTATTAATACATCACTACAAAAGTAACAGTGGTGTCAAAAGATCAAATAAACTTCTCTAGTTACTTTTAGAAGATGAAAATTTGCATGAAGATTAAAATATCCTAATAGAGTATGTTGTACATACATAGTTTACTGCTTTCAAGTCATAGATTTTATAAATATAAGGTCTATATATCTAAAGTGCAATATATAATAATCTTTATAGTTGCTGGAGTATATAAAAGGACCATTGACAATTTGTTGGGATCAATAACTCTTAAAGTAGAAAAAGTGCTAGATCAATTTTCGAGCCAGTTAGGGACTTTGCGCGTAAAAAAATAAGTATAGCGAGATATAAATTCGAAAGCGATGTTGTTTTCCGGTTACTACGGCAGTAACCGAAAATCATCTTCGTGCCTCGCAATGGCGCAAATTTAAATTAATTTAAAAATTTAATTAAAAGTCTCAACTGTTAATTGAAGAAATAAACACGATTTTTCCCAAATTCATCTCGTCATTAAAATATAAAATGGTGGCTCGTGAAATTTATTTAAATTAAGAAATTATAGAATCGCAAATTATTTGTTATTAAAAAAGTATAACAATCTATATAAAAAACTGTAACAATATATCTATAACTAGGTACGTTACTGCGTTACTTAAGCAAATTGCGTGTTCTCTCTTTCTTGTATTTTATACAAGAAAATAAAACCTGCTTCGCATAAACACCCCTTACTCTCAGACTAGATCCGTGTACGGTGCTCCAAAATGAATAAAGAAATTCACACGAGCTTCAATATCAAGGAAGCCAACATTAACATCAGTAATTACTTCAATAACAAAAAAGAATGCTGCACTCGACTAGGTGCCAGCCCTATATTAACCAGCACAAAATTATTGCCACGTCATAATGAGGATGGGACCCCTGAAGAATAAAAAGTCTAATGTGGCACTTATTTTAACACGGTATTACAAGGTACATAGCGTCAATGCCGTTGAAAAACAATCGTGGATTGATGATTCGTGGCACGTAATCGCCACAGAGTGCCACCAAAAAGACAATAAAAAAAATTGAGTTTTAAAAAAACACCATTACAAATCACCAACCAAAATAGATATCCTGCAATTTAAATCTCCAGCAATAACCGAAGAAAACATTTAGATCATTGCTCCTCATCTCAACATGAGTAAGTACACATTAAAAAATTAATTATTAATACTAAAAGTTATAACACATATACAATTGAAGGGTTTCAATTAAATGTTTATTTGGCATTATTATTGCAGGAACCCGTTAGGAGGCGAAGAAATACAGTCATGCTCCTTTCCGGTGTCGCCGTCGCACCGAGATACCAAGAAAAGGAAGAAAAGGCAGGAGAATTATAATACCTACATAAACAAGGTATTGAAACGAATATACCCAGATGTTGGTATTCCTCATAAGGCAAAGCGCTTTTTTATGAACAACACGAACACGAACCCGAACCCGTACCCGAACCCGAACCCGAACCCGAACCCGAACTCCATGTGAACCGAGAAAAAAGAATAATACTAATGGGTAATTATCAGATTTACATTGACTACTGATTATACAACATTAGTTTCCGCAAAGCGTTTAAATAATTCGCATTAGCTTTTGTGTTAATGTGCTAATAATGTCGAAAAATACATCGTAGATTTTTGACTGCGATTTGGCACGCAGAGAGAGTAAGTACAATCCTGCGTAGAGATATAGAATATATCTATAGGGGAGACAACCCTTCGCTGATTTAAGACCGAAAATAAACATCGCTGATTACAACCCATTTTATACAAATCAATATATATCTAATTGTCTACAGAAGTCTAAGCGCGTAACTGATTTATTAAGCAACCGAGATACAAATTATACAAATTATACAAAGGCTAGTGTTCGATATATTGAAAAAAAACGTAGCCCGCGCAAAATAAATGTTAAGGGAGTAGACTGCAACCGTGATAAAAATGGGGAAAAAAAATAGAAAAAAATATTTTTTAAGTTAAACGGCTCTTTGCTCTTGATTTCCCTACTTTATTAATCTATAGAGCCTGTTTTTCATATTTTTTACGCAGGTTTCAATATGCGATTCTGTAACGTTTGACTCTGCGTATCTCTTGCGGTATCTCTTTTAAAACAAGCCAAGATATTATAACAAATCTAAAAAAACACTTACGGCCACACGGAATAATATTTCCGTATATACTACCTTATTAGCTGCAACCTCACTTTAAGCAAATAGAAAATGGTTATGACGTTGAATGCAATTATTATACAAAACATCTCAGTAGTTTAAACGGATTTAGAAAATTGCTCGCGCATGCGAACCGACACATACCTATCATCGCAAAATGAGTAAGTATTATACACATTCGAATAAGACACTTGTTTATATAAATACAGTCCTAAACAAAGTGATAAATACACGCGTGCGCGTGTCCAGACAGTCGTTCAACTCGAGAATATATACAGCGAAGGTAACCCGAGAACATTAATAAAATGTCGTCATTTATTGAAAATTATAAGTATATCAATGTAGCCTTACATTAACGATCACTGAAGACTATAGCGATAATCACATCCATATGTATAAAGAAATTAATTTCAACAACTTTCTTTCAGAAGAAACTTAGCAGAAGCAGAAGAAGAAGATTTATATCTCCCATATAAATCGAAACAATCCTTATCCATTTACGCCATTGTGATACGGGATCATGGTTTATTAACCGCGGTGCTGATCCCAAAAATAAGAACAGAATTTCATCTGGCGATGGGGCGAAAGGACGACGAGACCGCGTACATCTGGCTGAAAAAAAATGGCTAGACGCGGTCAAGCGGCTTAATGAGAAAAATAAAAAAGATGAAAACTCATCATTAAAGATATGTACTCATCGAGTAAGAAGTGACATTTCTAAATTAACCATCCTGACGTGTCGTATGGAATACATGAATGTTTATGTTCTAGATAAATAAAGAGAAAATTATTCTCTCAGATCTGGAAAAAATATTAAAATTAGGATATACGCAAAAAGGCAAACGGAAATAGATGACATGGATGAACCAAAAGAAAAGAAGAACACAAAAATAAAACGAAAAAGATTCTAGTGTGAGTTATGTGAGCAAAAATTTACGCGCTGAGACAACCTTCCGCGGCACGTAAAAAGTGTGCATGTATGGAACGTGCACACGTGCAGCATTTGCAAAAAATCTTATTCCAGAAATTATATACTACGGTATATCAAGGATCGAAGTACACCACCGCGGCTCGGCACAGATGAGGCATGGGCGCATCGGTGCATCGTGGCCACAGAAGCGCGAGCGCGTTTCACGGCGGCGCGCCGATGATTTACCAATATGCATAGTAGCTATATTAACCAGAAAAACCATATTAAAGAGCATATTAACCAGAAATTATTTGTGATTGTTAATCAAAATTATTGTGGAGGCGTTGCGCCCGTAATAAATTAATTGGGGGAGCAAAAAGTGCTCTGCCCCCACGAAGTATACTATACTATGGAAGGGAAACCTGAATCAGAAACCGAAGGCTAAGTACCGTGTTTATTTGACAGATGGAATCTTGGCCGATATCACCATCGATGTCAACATGGAAAAAAAAATAAAAATCTAAATAAATTATCGGATTAGTTACTGAAACGCCATCATCTTTAAATAAATATGTGATGAATGCAAACTTTTTTTAATTTGGTCGACTGTCTGAATTGAAATTCATTAATCTGTCTTTGGCTCTCCGCAGCCATCTCTGGATTGCCTCCTGTAAAACCTTTTTAATATTATACACTCTGTTGTACAGATAATGTATCGGCAACCATTCAACCACTTCATAGTAACCGAAGCAGTAATAAAATTAAAATGTACAAGATACAATGGCCATATAAACGTACGCTGCCGGAAAGCTGATTTAAACTTATTGTTAGAACAATAAGTTCTAACAAATATGCCTAAATCTAAAGGAATATGCCAATCAAAAAAGGTATATGCCTAGATCTAAAGGAATATGCCAATCAAATGCAAGAGCTCACTGAGATTTTAATTTAAAGATGCGAACAGAACATACTTTAACTTCGTTGCTACCAAAAATAATCTCCTGTTAACTTAAGGAACAACACACTTCTTTGTATTCTAACAAACAACATTCCGCTCAATATCGATGACATAGACAGAGTAGTTCTGATGTTCAGTGAGCAGTCGCGTTCCTGGAAGTTTTCAAAGT
Organism: Leptothorax acervorum; assembly: GCA_035220615.1. Taxonomy (NCBI): domain Eukaryota; kingdom Metazoa; phylum Arthropoda; class Insecta; order Hymenoptera; family Formicidae; genus Leptothorax; species Leptothorax acervorum. The sequence goes on along the minus strand of JASTWQ010000481.1, from coordinate 42,090 downwards.
CAAATATGTTTTGATAAATAACTTATGATTTAAGAGTAAATCAGTTAAAGCAGAGTGTCGTGTTGTGTTTCGGATTGCAGAGTCAATTTTTATATTTCTAGAGTGTCGTGTTATGATTGGCCCGGAGTTAGAAAGCAATCCGTCGCCCCGGAGAACTTCTCGCCCCTTTGTAGATATTTGTATTATTTCTGCTACAGATATTAAGCGTCAAAGTTAACAAAGCAGAAATAATTTATTAAAGCAAAGAATACTTGGTATATAAAAAGTACATATTTATATAACAACTATTCATTGTGCATATAGATATGTACTTTTTATATACCATCTATTCTCTGCTTTAACAAATTATTTGTTAAATAATTTGTTAAAGCAGAGAATAGTTGGTATATAAAAAGTACATATTTATATGTACTCTTCACATACCAACTATTCTCTGCTTTAACAAATTATTTCTGTTTCGTTAACTATGACGCTTAATATCTGTACAGCCTATTCTCTGCTATAATAAAAAGACTGTTCAATATACAAACGATTCGCCGCTTTATTGTGATGTCTTTGTTTGTGTAGGGATGGCCCTGATGTTTTGCACGCGCCTGTATATATCTACGAGATCAACGTTTTATTTATTTTTAAAAAATAGACCCAAGATTCAATCAAATCAAGAAATCATTAAATTACAAGCAGAAAATATAAAATTTTAAAAAAAATTGAACCGTATGAAAATGTCTGCCGAATTATAAATATGCGACACAAGGAGGTGTACAGCCTCTCAGTAATGATTAAAAAATATAAAGCAAATAACATTAGTGCAGACAAAGATAACTGTTCTAAAGATTTAAACAAGTATCTAAAAAAAGAAGGTATATCATTGAAATCTATAGAAGATGATATACAATTTATTATTGCACAAAGAAACGATATTGCATGACACCCGGACAAACCAATTTTGGAAGAAGCACCCAAGAAGTTCTAGAATTAGAAAAATTTAGATACATTTTTAGATCTAGGTATATGCCAATCAAATGGAAGAGCTCACTGAGAGCTCAGTGAGCAGTCGTGCTCCTGGAAGTTTTCGAAGTCAAATATGTTTTGACAAATAACTTATGATTTAAGAGTAAATCCGCTACTGCTTGTTATGTAATATCCAAATGACAAATAGAGAAATAAAAATAGTAAATAAAGAAAAATGTTTAACACCAATATTTTGCCCCCCAAAGCTACACAATTTGTGATAACTGCACTTTTAATAAAAAACAAATATATTTCATACAGAAATTTCAAATTTGTGACATACTTATGAATTCCTTCGAAGACAATTCGAGAACTTTGATGATTGTCAAAATATCATGATAAAAATGGAACATTAAAACCAAAGACTGACCCTGCATAAAACGCGACTTCGTCTCCACCGACGCGATGGGTCGATCTCCACGTGTTGAAACACACACAGACGTAATATATGAAATAATAAAAGACCTGAAATGGTGGAAAGAGAAAGAAAGGGACAAGCCTCTAGGCAAAACTAATAAATTTTGGAATCTTATCCGAGAGGCTGTAAACAAGCCAGGTAACGACTAATATAATTATTTTATTAGTAATAAAATTAATATTTTAACCATACAAATACTATGATTTAGAATTTATAGGTAAAAACCCACCCCTCCTGGCGGAGACAATATATTAAATAAATAGCCTACAGAGGCTGCAGAGAGGCCTCTGTAGGCTTCCAAAAAAAAAAAGAGGTAAGTCTTTTATTTACCTACTTATTAACAATAAGTTTTAATAAGTACGTGTGGAATAAAATAGCCAAAAAACTGAAATATAAACTACAGCCTAAGTCGATATGCACAAAGATACAAATTAATAGAGGCACCTCATGAATATAGGCACCTGTCAAACATATTTATGCGCTGACAAGCGCTATGGACTGATGATAATAAATAAAAATAAGTTGTGTTTACATATTCTATGTTTTCAATTGTTTTTAATCATGCCATAACAATGGAATAAACTTATTTCTTTTTTGAACCAATTTTTGCCCCCGAACCTACACAATTTGTAATAACTGCGCTTAATAAAAAACAAAAATATATTCCACATAAAAATTTCAAATTGATATACTTTTAAATTCCTTGGAAGACAATTCGATAACTCTGATGATTGTCAAAATATCACGATAAAAATGGAATATTTATAATCACTACATATAGTCTCACTCATGATAATCATAAAGTTCATCCTGTCCACTAATAAACCACACGCGTTAATTACACATTGCGTCGATAAAATGGCGTATCATACGCTCTTAGTGTCTTCAACCGGTAAAATTGCATTTTCTGCGTTAAAATTTTATTTTAAAACTCAACACCAGCTTTCGTCCTCAAACCAAAGATTGATCCTGTGTGGAAGGATATTTGTAAAAAATTTTTTAATAAGTAAATAAAGATCAAGAATCTATACGAAACTATAAGACAAAATAGACATGGCGTATTATCAAAATTGATAAAATATAAAGGCCTTGATGCACTGCAAAAAACAAGAGATTGGGTAATTTGTCCAAATACAACGGAACAAAGTTATAGAGTAAAAATATAAAGTTAAATTTCTTTTGATGACTTTGATGACTATTGAATGGTAATGTATGTTTAATTAACGTTTTCTTTCAGCTTCTTCTTACATATATTTGGAAAATAATGCCTCCTTAGGCCAAAATTACCACCAAAGAATTATTTAATGTTGTCAAAGACGAACAATGGTCTACACCGAACGGTACACAATTAAATCACGCGGAGATCGATCCCGTTCGGAGTTACATCGCAGAGAGAATAGGTAACGAATAAGTAAAATTTACTTCGCCAGCATTTTTGTAATAAAATAGTTGTCTCTTTAATCGACACAACTAATTTATTAGGTTACCACTTGAAATGAATAAATGATACAAAGCATTAAGGCCTCTGTACTCCAACAAACAGAAGAATCGGTAATTTTTTTTATTTATTGTATGAAGCATATTAAGTGAAGTATATTAAGAAAAATGCCTTAAAAAACAGCGAATCCCGTTAACAAGTTGTTAACTCCATCGCTGCGAGTGCAAAACCGACCATTTGTACAATATATTTTAAAAGATAAAAAGTGGTGGTACAAAAAAAATGGAAACTTGAAAAGCCAAAATAATAATTTCTGAAATAAATCGGGAACAATAATAAACAGTGATTTAATATTGTAAAATTGGTCACCAAAATTTTTTTTAAAAAATTATCTTAATTAAATCAAAAAATTAAATAAAAGTGAAATACTCCATGGTTTGTACTTTAATCGATGGAAAAGTTCTGAATGTTTTGACTGGATGTTCAGGCGTTGTAAATTGTCCCATATGTTTTGCTAAGCCTAACCAAATAAACAACATCCAAGAACTTTGGAGATAACATGTTTGAACCAAAACCAGGCGCTTTACAATTTGGTATATGTCCACATATGTGGATTAGAATGTTTTTGAATGCTTACTTCATATGTCCTATCGTCATGATCTAAAAGTTTGGAAAGTGTATGGAACTGAGCAAAAGAAAATTTAAAAAAAAAAAAGATATATCAAACCTGATTTTTGTCGCAAGTTGTATACATACATATAGTATATGTAAATATATATACATATATTTACATATGTATGCATGTATACATGTATACGACAAAAATCATGTTTTACACGGTACATATCAAATAACCCCGCAATATTTGTACTTACATCTGAGGGTTTGCTTGCAGCCGTCCATGGAGGGCCGCCTATTTACTCCAGACGAGCAACGAAGACTCCTACGACGAGGAGTACGCTAATTTAGCAAGTACGTTCGCGATATCTTTCTCTTCCGCAAACACGAAACTTCACGAATTGTGTAGTAAACTTATCGTAAGACTAGACGTAAATTATTCACAATTCGCCATTTGGATGAAATTCGTGAACAGCGCAAACGGAGAACAGAATCGAGTACGCATTGTGGTTTAGCACTTTAGCACTTTTAGCAATCGTGCCGATTCACCAGTAATTTTTCGATCAAAGTGAACGAAATACCAATACAATTCAATCGATTTGTATTAGTTTTCGTGTACAGAGAGCTGCAAACGAATTGCGAACGGTAGAGAGAATCCATTCTGACGAACAGCATATTTTCAAATATTAACATAATTAGAAATGAATATATAGTTAATAAAGTTACACGCGTATTTTCTATTTCACGTATTTCCATTTAAAAAAGGATATTTATGAACGGTATTCATATTCACAGTCGTTTTTACGCAAATAAAAATTCTTCATTTGCATATATATACGCACACGCACATATGTAAAAGTAAAAAATACATATTCTAAATTTACAAACTGCTATTAGGAAAAAGACAACCTGAGTAAATCAAGAGCTCCGAATACGAGACAAACTTGAGTCATCGAAAAGTGAATACTTTACAAGATATTTCATATTTTATATTAGAAATTTAATGACCAAACTTGAAATATCTCACGAAATTTTTAACGAAAGAGAGTTTTGTTATAGTGTTTTAAAAACGTCTCGACAAGGGCTACAAGAATATGCAATAAAAAATAGGGGGTCTAATTTAAAAAATTCAAAGTTACCCTGACTTGACCTAAACGACGCCACCTAAGATCAAACTGATAAAGTCAGTAAACAGATCTTTTTAAATCCTACAACTTCCGTATAAAACATTTTTCCTATAATGTCTTGTTTTCGAGATATTTGATCGTTTCCAGACTTTTCTAACACCCCGTATCAGGGTTGCGAAACTGGTAATTAAGAAATTAAGAAATCATAAATCAATTTTGATTGGTGAATTAAACAATTTTTAATTCACAAATCAAATTTGATTCGTGAATTACACAGGCTTTAATTCATAATTCATATTTGATTTGTGAATTACACAACTTTCAATTCGCAAATCAATTTTAATTTTTGAATTACACAGGCTTTAATTCACAAATAAATTTTGATTCGTGACTTACAAAAGCTTTAAATCAGAAATCAATTTTGATTTGTGAATTACACAGGCTTCAAATCACAAATAAATTTTTATTTGTGAATTACACAGGCTTCAAATCACAAATAAATTTTTATTTGTGAATTACACAGGCTTTAAATCACAAATAAATTTTGATTCGTGAATTACAAAAGCTTTAAATCATAAATCAATTTTGATTTGTGAATTGCACCGGCTTTAATTCATAATTAAAATTTGATTTGTGAATTACGCAGGCTTTAAATCACAAATCAATTTTTATTTGTGAATTACGCAGGCTTTAATTTATAATTAAAATTTGATTTCTGAATTACACAGGCTTTAATTCACAAATAACTTTTGATTTGTGAATTGCATTGGTTTTAATTTATAATTAAAATTTGGTTTGTTAATTACACCGGCTTTAATTCATGATTCGAGGTTTTAAGGCTGGTATAATTCACAAATCAATATTGAATTCTGATTTACAGGACTTTAGGTTACAAATTATTTAATATTTACTTGTAAACTAAGACTAAAATAAACCATAATTACATATTAAATTATTGTGTACATATTACCTCTAATTAACAATTCAGATTTGAATATTATTAATTAAAAGGTTTCACTAATTTAAAACTTACAATTAAAGTAAAAAATATATAATTTTTCTGTCTACGTGGCCTAGGTCGCCGATGACAGCACCCATGCAGGCAGTGCGCTTTGTAGTTTTCGGTATCTAGGTGTTCCAAATCCTCGAATTTGATGTCTACGTTTCCCAAGTCGCCAATGATCTTTTTTTCGAAATTAATACAACCATTTATTTCATATCACAAATTTACTATCGTAGTCATGTAATAAAAAAAAACGGAGAGGAAGAGGACATTTAAAGAAATAACTAACATCCAAATTTCTCTATAAATTTGTATTTTCTTATATTGAAAAATATGCACATGGTCTCACGACTTATATAACATTATGTAAAATAAATTAAAGATAATATTGCAATTAAATATGTATATATATATATAATATTACAAATATTTACATATAGAAACGCATTATTTAATATTGTGTATTGTTGTAATTATTAATTATGTTGTCTTTTTATATTTGCTTGTATACTTTTTATATTGATTTAAAAAATGTATTGTTTCTTTACACCTAAGTGATACGAATTGCAAAATTCCAAACAATGTTTCATCAAAAATATATTTTCGAAGGTTCTATCCAAAACCTGAAACGTGGGAATTTACAAGTTACGAATGGTTTAGTATTCCAGAGTTATTTTTTTTTAAGTAATAAGACATACAAGTTTTGATTTATAGTATCTTCGTCCTTCTAAATTAATAAAAATAAAAAAATTATTATGAAAAAAGGGATTGTAAAATAGTTATTATTTTTTTATGCAAGGAAAATGGCGAATACTCTGCCAAGGAAGGTAAAAAATTTATTTTACATAATTTTTATTTTGGAAAACGGATTAAAATTAAAAATTATTATAAAAAAAGGGATTAAAGAATAGTTATACATTACATTTTTTATATGCAAGGAAATGGCGAATACTCTGCCAAGGAAAGTAAAAAAATTTTCATCAATATAAATTTTAAATCAATATAAAAAGTATACAAGCAAATATAAAAAGACAACATAATTAACAATTACAACAATACACAATATTAAATAATGCGTTTCTATATGTAAATATTTGTAATATTATATATATATATATACATATTTAATTGCAATATTATCTTTAATTTATTTTACATAATGTTATATAAGTCGTGAGACCATGTGCATATTTTTCAATATAAGAAAATACAAATTTATAGAGAAATTTGGATGTTAGTTATTTCTTTAAATGTCCTCTTCCTCTCCGTTTTTTTTATTACATGACTACGATAGTAAATTTGTGATATGAAATAAATGGTTGTATTAATTTCAAAAAAAAGATCATTGGCGACTTGGGAAACGTAGACATCAAATTCGAGGATTTGGAACACCTAGATACCGAAAACTACAAAGCGCACTGCCTGCATGGGTGCTGTCATCGGCAACCTAGGCCACGTAGACAGAAAAATTATATATTTTTTACTTTAATTGTAAGTTTTAAATTAGTGAAACCTTTTAATTAATAATATTTAAATCTGAATTGTTAATTAGAGGTAATATGTAATACACAATAATTTAATATGTAATTATGGTTTATTTTAGTCTTAGCTTACAAGTAAATATTAAATAATTTGTAACCTAAAGTCCTGTAAATCAGAATTCAATATTGATTTGTGAATTATACCAGCTTTAAAACACGAATCATGAATTAAAGCCGGTGTAATTAACAAACCAAATTTTAATTATAAATTAAAACCAATGCAATTCACAAATCAAAAGTTATTTGTGAATTAAAGCCTGTGTAATTCAGAAATCAAATTTTAATTATAAATTAAAGCCTGCGTAATTCACAAATAAAAATTGATTTGTGATTTAAAGCCTGCGTAATTCACAAATCAAATTTTAATTATAAATTAAAGCCGGTGCAATTCACAAATCAAAATTGATTTATGATTTAAAGCTTTTGTAATTCACGAATCAAAATTTATTTGTGATTTAAAGCCTGTGTAATTCACAAATAAAAATTTATTTGTGATTTGAAGCCTGTGTAATTCACAAATCAAAATTGATTTCTGATTTAAAGCTTTTGTAATTCACAAATTAAAATTTATTTGTGAATTAAAGCCTGTGTAATTCAAAAATTAAAATTGATTTGCGAATTAAAAGTTGTGTAATTCACAAATCAAATATGAATTATGAATTAAAGCCTGTGTAATTCACAAATCAAATTTTAATTATAATCTAAAATTTAGAGTAATTAATAATTCAAAATTGATTTATGAATTATTTTTGAATTAAATCGGAAATTGATTTAATTATTTGCAACCCTGCCCCGTATAAGAAATCACCCATGGCGCGGATCTTTAAATGCCTTATCTCGGGGTGAGATGCATTTTTGGTAACGGGCTATAACACGAGATTAAGGACGGAAACAATTCCTACGGAATTAAATCCGTATTGCCAAATAAAACATCAAAGAACATTATTTTTGCATTACATCTTTGCAAAATCTTCAAATTTTGCTTACAAAATTTGCTGCTTTTCGTGCAGATAAAAAAATGTTTAACACAACTTTCTTTTGACCAAATTTCCCCCCCCCCCCCCCCGAGCTACATAATTTGTAATAACTGCACTTAATAAAAACAAAAATATACATATGTATATATAAAAAAAATTCCCGCCTACTTGAATACTCGGATACAGAGCGAGAAGAAATATTTTTATTGGAACCTTTTAGGCCAACATGCGAGAGTTCTTCGGCTTCGCGCACGCGGAATCGTATCATGGATCATGCTCGAGGATCCTGAACATTTTCTCATCAAGAAGCACACACTCGCGGAAGGTCCGTCAAAAATTTCGACGTGATACTAGCGCGAACCGCGAACGTTATTTTTTAATAAATGTATCCTTTTTTATCACCGTTAAAATTATAACCACATGTGAAATGTAATGGTACTGGGTAACAGTTAGAAATTCTTTCTGCGCGTGAGAAAAAGTCAACAGCCAACTCTTTAACAGTAAGTGCAATTGTATAAAGTACCCGAAGAAATCATGTCGCGCATTCTCTTCATCTAATAAAGTTTTCTTTAGCCAAGCTAAATAGTTCTTTCAATTCCTGTCAATCCTCGTATAGATCCAATACTATACTTGTTAAAGAACCTCTAAAGCTAAACCCCTCACCAGCGCAAAATAAGTTCGGACCTAGTAAAAAATTTAGTGCTATTTAATCAAAAATACTAGAATTTGTTTCTAATTTTTTGCTCTAAGATAACGTAAAAACATTTTCAAAAAACACTTTTAAAAAAATACCACTTAAGACTGCACCAGCGAGATAAGCTGTCAGCTACACTTTAATAATATGTTACTTATATGATTTTGGTGCCAAAATAATCTACGGGCAATGTACCATCAAAATATAGCAAAATCCGATTTTGTTGTTAACTCTAACACTTATAAAATAAATAGTTACCCCAGCTGCGCGCTCGCGCTGCGCATTAAGTTTCCACACACAAAAAGATACTTAACGCCCGTCGAGAGAGCGCGGCCGGGATAAACTATTTATTTCGCAAGTGTTAGAGTTAGCAACAAAATCGGATTTCGGTATATTTCGATAGTACATTGCGCTAGGTCTGAACATTTATTTTGCGCTGGTGGGGAGGTCCAGCTTAATAGAAGTATTTACTATATATATATAAAAGGTGACTCACCGGCAGTCGGCACCGATGCACAACAGCGGAGTCGTAACCAGTCGTAACTGCATCGTCCCGCAACGTGATCTGTAAAATACAAATTTACAAATCAAATAATATGTATAGCAGCGTCCAAGATAATCGATATTTTGTCTGTAACAAAAAAAACGCACGGAAGCGTCACGTGACAAACCACTGACTCGTACGGTCGTACGCGCGGAACATCGAGTCAGTGGTTTGTCACGTGACGCTTCCGTGCGTTTTTTTGTTACAGACACAAATTACGCACGCTAGTGTACAAGAATAAAAAAAATGGCGTTCTGAATATCGCTAAACATTTCATATTAAAGATCAATATTTTCGTATAAAAAATTTTTTTTGTTAATGTCGAAATGTGTACTAAAACACCCCAGAAGTTTAGAAAAGATTCGTTTTATTAGAGCCGAGAAAAAAAATCGCAAAAATTATTTCTTTTCAAGCGTTCTATAGCAGTTTTCCCGCTTAATGGCCATTGAACTACGCTGTTGCTAAATTTGCTATTTATATAATAATAATTATTTACACTATAATAATAATTATTTATCCTGAACAAACCTGAGCAAGATGTTTCGCGCGACGACCGAGAATTGATATCATTCGCGACGAAACGACACAGAAAGCACGTACGCGATGACCACGGCCACGAGCGGGTGCGAACACTGCGAACTCGACGCGGCATGATCGCGGGATCGCGCACCAGCTAGCACTTTTGGCGGAGATTGAGACCGCGCACAAAAATCAAGTTTGATTCGATCGACGACACTGCCGGAAGCGAACAGAACTTTTCGCGGCCACAAGGCCGTTCCTTTCTGCGAGGATTGAACTCGCGTGGGGGTCGGGGGATGGATCCGGTACGTGGCGCGATGGCCGCGGATTTATTGCGCAGAGCCGTAGACACGATCGTCGCGGGCAATGGGCAACGCATGCGCCCTCGCACCTGTTCCCTCAGCCCTCTGTTCGCGTCGCGGAGATTGATCATGGGAGGGGGGGGTTGCTACCGATCCCTGTACCGATTGATTACGAGCCACGAGCCTAAAGTCAGACGCGCGGGATTCAACCTCGTCGCCCCCATCGTCACCCGATCCCTATATATATATAACTAATTTTATCCTCTTGATCCTTAACAATACACTCCGTCAAAAAGAGATTTATAAATGAAGAAAATGAGGAAGATAATAAAATAAAATTTGAATTAAAATTCAAGTAAAAATTTGTTGCTCACAAAATTCACTTTTCAGCGTGCAGGCAGTTACAAGTTACAAGAGCAAAGTACCAAAAAAAATTTGTTGCTCGCCTAAATTTGGTACTAGCGTACCTATTGTCTGAATTTGTTGCTCTTGAAATATCCAAATTCTAAATTTGTTGCTTGCAAAATAAGTATAGATAAACAATGAAAGCGAAAAACCACAGCTGTCGTTAGAGGTTAACATTTTCGAGAGCAACAAACTCAGACAATATCCCAGTATCAAATATAAGCGAGCAACAAATTTTTTTCTGGTACATTACTCTTGTAACTGCCTGCACACTGGAAGGTTTTTCGCTGTCGTCCACATTTATTTTGCGAGCAATCAAATAGGGACTGACATATTTTGTGAGCAACAAATTACGTTACTGCTATGTGCAATTTTATTGCTATATACATATATATGTATATTGTTCCGCTAACTTAATCTTCCTTTAGCGAAACATCATTCTTTAAGAATACTTACAGAGCAACTAATTTTTTCTTTGGCAACTTTTTAGCAACAAATAAGCAACAAATAAAAATATTAGTTAGAATTGATTCTGCTCACTTTGTTCCGCTATTTTATAAGACGTTCATAGATCTTAATATTTAAATAACATTTATATTGTAATTTGTTTTTGTAATAAATTTTTATTTTTTAAAGTGATGATGTCTCTCCTCTTTTCCCCAAAACTGCTGTTGTCATGCCATAGAGATGTAACATTAAACAAAATGTTTTTTTCTTACATTCTTTTTGCAATAATTAGAATATTTTTATTTATTGCAAAACGTTCATAAAAGTTTCAGAAAAAAACCAAAACGAATTTTTATAGCACAAGCTCTTGTTATAATAATTTGACAGTTATATATACCTACATATGTATGTATAATGTTAGTCATTTTTAGTTCAAAATAAAGTTTTTTTTTTAATTTACATCCCTCTTGTACGGAAGACTTCAATTAATCCTAAACAGGCAGGATTAACAATTTCAAGGTGGTGGTTTTCTGTCAAAAACCAATAGTTAAAAAATGAAATATACCCGTTCGTAACCACATGCTTTGTCAAGAATAAACATAATTTTTATCTTTTTAAATATCTACTTTTTCCTTTTATCCTATTCTTTTTTTCTTTTTTTCCTTTTAAAACTTTTTCCTATTTTTTATTTTTATTTATTCTAAAAAGAATTATTATACCCATGTTTGCTTTACTACTGTCCTTTTATCAATAAGACAGAACTACTATTGATAGCACTAATGGGAGAATATTTATCGAAAAGAATAAGATCTTTTCTTATAACATATAAAATCTCGTAACTCGACCTTTATATCTGTCGTCGCCAAATCATGCCAAAACCACTGCTTTCGAGAATCCGGATCAAATTTAATAAACCCGGGATTAATTCTGACTCTGCAATAGGGCCATCTAATTTTTAACGAGAATATTACCAAATCAATGGGAAACTCGCCATGAAAAATTGTTACTAAATCTCTTTGTAATTTTCATAATATAGGTACTCACGATTGTGTAATATCAAAAATATAAAAGCGGATATCAAACTTCGCGAACGAGAAGATAATACTTGCTCGTCGGTTTAGCTTCAATAACATGCACAATTTTGTATTAAGAATTTATTAGCAATTTTCGCTATTTTAAAACAAAAACTGCTAAAAAATGTTTAAAGATAAATATTTAACAAACGCGTTAATTTAATGTGTCTAATTAAATACATGTTTTCAGTCATGTATCTTTTTTTATAAAAAATTACATGTATCGGAATTGGTTTGTTTCATTTGTCGCCTATTTTTCTATTTAATTATTGACTTACACCGAAGGCTTGTTCATCTTTCGCGTAATCGATATTTTTTTAATCTTGCACAAAATATACAGTTTTATGTATAGTATGTATATGCAATAAGTTGACACTCTTTAATTGAGAAACAAAAGAAGTTTAATAAGTTTATTAACAATCTCCTCAGTCGCGATTGCTTGCGTTAAATAAACAAAATAAATTTTGCAATTGCTATTCGATAGTTAACAATAAATATAGCGATTTCCCTAGTGTGCACGCACATATACAAAGTCCGCGCGTCATTGGATGATCAAGATAGACGCGCACACAAAAAAAAAAAAATATTCTTGATTTTAAAATATCTTTAGTGATAACGTGGAAATCTTGAAATAAGATTATATTGCGTTAAACGAAGAAAATTAGTGTTGAACGAAGAATTATATAGTTGAACCAAGAAAAATAAAGTTGAAATAACACGTTAAAATTCTTATAAGAAGATTACATTGTTTCATATATACGCAAGATCACTATAATCTTCTTATAAAAATTTCAACGTGTTACTTCAACTTTTTTTTTCTTGGTTCAACTATATCTAATTCTTCGTTCAACACTAATTTTCTTCGTTTAACGCAATATAATTTTATTTCAAGATTATATTATTCTTGCGTTATACAAGCATATCGAGTGTTGATTTGACACTTTTTTTTTTCTGTGCATGCGTGCTAAATATGTTAAATTATAATACATATTGATCTTTTTGAACGCATTTAACAAAAGTAAAAGATAATAACGTTGTAATAATAAGGGTAAATATGCAGAATAGTGGCCTTTTCACCGATTTTGTTAAACTTAGGCTTAATCGACGCGTTTTTGCGTGAAACGAAAGAATCTGGCAGAAAAAAGTGTCGCTCTGCCCCGCGAAGCGAGATATTAACAGTTAAAGTTGACGACTATCAGGTTATGAAACCTGTCATACCGACGCGATGTAGCGACTGGTAGCGACCACGAACATGCCCTGCGGTCACATGCGCATGCTCTGTAGCTGCACGCGTATGCAAAAGTGCGCGAATTGAAAACCCATGTATACTTATAATGCGTATCGCTTGACTTTTGATGATAAATATGTCGCAGCAGTGTACACATGGTGTACACACACAAACGCAGGGAGGGGGGTGCAAGCACCCCCTCCGCCGGTAGACAGGGTGGACCTCGCTTTACAACTTAGCATAGGTTAGTGACGCGCTTTACAAGAATGTGCTTTGTATGTTCTTCAACTTACAAAGCGCATACTTATAAAGCGCGTCACTAACCTATAGGTTAGTGGCGCGCTTTACAAGTATGTGCTTTGTATGTGCTTCAACTTACAAAGCGCATACTTGTAAAGCGAGGTCCACCCTGCCTATCGGCGGAGGGGGTGCGTAGGGGGGGCCGAAAGCCCACCCTTGCACCCCCCCGCGTGTGTGTGTGTGCGTACACCATGTGACTGCGACATATTCATCATCGAAAGTCAAGCGATATGCATTATAAGTATACATAGGTTTTAAATTCGCGCACTTTTGCATGCGCGTGCGGCCACGGAGCATGCGCATGTGGCCGCAGGGCATGTTTGTGGTCGCTATCAGTCGCTACATCGCGTCGGTATGATAGGTTTCATAACCTGACAGTCGTCAACTTTAACTGTTAATATCTCGCTTCGCGGGGCAGAGCGACACTTTTTTCTGCCAGATTCTTTCGTTTCACGCAAAAACGCGTCGATTAAGCCTAAGTTCAACGAAATCGGTGAGGAGGCCACTATTCTGCATATTTACCTAATAAGTATAATGTTTAGTAATAATGTTCAATAAAAGGAATGTGTTTCATTCCACATTTTACAAGTTTACAAAATGTGTACACATATATACGAGTTTTATAAAGAGTGAAATCGTTACAATCATACTTTCTACATTTTGACCCAAGATTTAATTTTTAACATCGATAACAATACAATGTGACATCTTTAATCCCAAATTTTTCCACTTGGCTATTTACATAATAAAAGGTATAATTTAAATATTTTTGTGTCGATGCCAGGAAATAAATATGGCTAAGATCGACGATCAATAAGTTCTCATCTGCGACATTGATAAAATGTTCATAAACTTGTACACACAGCGGTTATGGTTATAACATACCCGAGACCAAACCATTTAACTTTAAATTTTTGGGGGGGGGGAGGGGAATATAAGATTGTACTGTGCAATAAATAATCGCTCACCTAGGGTTGCTCCGCCGGTGCTGGAAGCCTCCTCGGTAACCCCGAGCCTTCTCCTCTCAACTTCCTGTCTGGATTACCTCTTCGCGGCGATATTCACTCGTCCTTACACTTATGTATGTCCATCAAGACCGTCTATCGCGACATTCGCACAATATTCACTCGCGGAAACATCCGGGGCATTGAGACACGACGCACACGTTACTCGCCCAATGTAAAATGTACTACCAATGGCGAAATACGATATGCGCGACGGCAGCCACGACACACGCACGCGAACGACACGCGCATGGCACGCACACGGAACGCACAGCATTCCCAGCATTCCCGGGTTCTCGCGGAAACGCGGTTATAAATCACGATCGAACAACACTTTTCACGGCACGACGACGTCGACGACAAAGAAACGCACGAAAAATACGGTGATGCGCGAGACCGCAAGCCATTCGTCACCGCGAAGTCGCGTCGCAACGGATTTTTGCATGCCCGACGCGCGGCGACTTCACACCGACGCGGACGCCGTAATCGCTACAACTCTCATGCCCCCCCCCCCCCCCCCCACATCACGAACAACGAACAATGCCCGCGTCGATCGCTGATCTCGCGGTCTATCTCGCGAATCTCGTCTCGTTTCCACACTGTTGTCTCTTTTAGCTGAACTTCACTAGATTATCGTGCCTCGTGCCATGATGCCGAAATACGTTATGCGGGGCAGCCACGATCGACACAGCACCACAGCACGCGCAAGGCACGCGCAAGGCACCCCCGGCACTCCCGGGTTACTCGCGGAAACGCGGTTAATCACGATTGCGCGACACATTTCACGGCACGACGACGTTGACGATAGGGAAACGCGCGAGAAGTACAATGTACAATGATGCGCGAGACTGCGAGCCGTCCGGCCGTCCGCCACCGCAAAGTCGCGACGTAATATTTGAATGTCCGACGCGCGGCAACCCGGCAACCTCACACCAGCGATGCGAACTGCGATGCTTTTGCCCGCAGCCAGCACGTGTGGAGGGGATAGCGCGCCCGCCGGCGGCTCGACGCTCGGGCAACTTCGGGCGGGTAGAAGAGCGCAGACACACTCGGATGTCTCCTTCCCCGAGTTGTAATAGCATATAGCTATAGCGCTGCGTTCCGTTCAAATTCACAAATTAATATCTCTGGTTATATTTGCCGTAGAGAAATCTTTAAAAAAGCATATTAAAGCTAAGAAGACAATCTTCTTGAAAAAAATAGTTTAAATTACAAGAAATTGCAAATTTCAATTGTTATAAGCAATTGAAATGTTTAATTAATTTTTTCACTAAAAAGTACATTTTGAAAATTTTTTTAAATAATGCTATCTTATACTCTATTTCATTCTGAAATTACACATATTTTTTATTTTATGAAGAATCGATGGATTATATTTTTTTATATAATTTTAATGACTGAGATGCCGTGCCGTGCTCGCGTCAATTGCTTATAACAATTGGAATGTGTAATTTCTTGTAACAAACTATTTTTTTTAAAAAGATTGTTTCCTTAACTTTAAATTGCTTTTATAAGGATCTCTCTACGACAAATATAACCAGATATATTAATTTGTGAAGTTGACTTTTTCATTTTTCACAAAAATTGTGAAAAATAATAATAATAATTGTATAATAATATACGTAAAATCGGTGCGCAATGATGTGAAACATATATGCACCGTATGCGGAATCCAGTATTCACGATCTTATTTATTACATGCATGAAAAGAAACACAATCTTTAAATTTAATTTATATATTAATTTATATATTAGAATTAAAAGAATTTCTATAAGTGCCCCGAATGCGAGGGAATATTTACTGAAAGAACTTCATGAAGACATGTAAAATCGGTGCACTCTGGCATCAAGATTCTGTTTGGAAGGAATTTAAGATAGTCCTGAAAGTTTGTTGTTGGCAAGCTAGACGGAACGCGTTGTTCGCTGAGAGGCGGAAAACCTGGTGGTGGTCTCACTGACTGTTGCTGTTGCTGATTATCGTAATATAGCGTTGATCCGGGTGAAATCAAAGGTGCCTCATGCTTCTCCTCTGTCGATGTTACTTTGCAGCAGCTTTTGGGCATCAGGTTCTCCTCCGCAAAGCAATATGTTGGTAATTGGTAGAAACTGTTTTGCATATACTTCATTATGCTCGCCATGTCGACGGCATCAGCCTGAGTGACGAAAGCAAAAGAGAAAAAGATCAGATAAAATGATACATCTGATAAAATCGTAGTGAAATTTTGAATTTTAGAAAGTAAATGTGAATGTTCATATATCAATCAATCTCTGAGTATCTAAAGAAACTCAAAATAATAACCGATTAAATTAGGCAACTATAAGAATTCGGGAAAAATTATCACTTTATAAGATTATAGCGTTTTTATGCTAACTAGTATAATAATTTCACACACGCATACTTTTTACACATTCCAAATTCTTTATTACAATGTGGTAGAATAACGACCACAATAACAAACACACATAACATCATACATAAGGTTCAAGTTTTTCCCAGAATTAAACTAAACTGATATCTTAATATATATTATATAATGGCAAAATAGTTACTGAGATAAATATATATCAATTGTAATTCTACAAAATTGTTACAGAGATATATATCTATTAATTGTAGTTCAATGTTATTTAAAGAATTATTTAGTTATATATTAGATTATTATTTCAATAATATTGGACATTAAAAATTATACAATTAGGAATAATTCAATATTATGATAACATGTATTGTTAATCATTGTATAATTACTGGTCATGTAATAATAAATGTTAATAAATGTATAATTATTGGTAACATTTGAATCACGTCATAAAATAATCATGTATATTGTGCTTTATATAATTTTGTGATTATAATTAATGTCATGAGCAAAGTAAGCACTTCGGCATCAGCGGCAGCGAACATGTGCATTGTGCATGGACGGTCCGAGGGATTTCTTCGAATTGCCACCTTGGATCGAAGTCTTTATCGTGTTGTAGCTGCAAATTAATTGGCTTTTAGCACGAGATATCCAAAAAACTACATACAAAGCAAATTTTTTGAAAGAATACAGTACATAAATAATACTAATCGATAATCTAGACTTGAAATCTTTATCACAGATTGATATTAGCACAGTTGCTTAATTACTTGGATTTTGAGACAAATCTAGGACTCCAGCAATCACCCACGCAACAATTCGACGTCCTTTGGACGTCTAAACGACGTCCCGTTCGTCATGCATGGACATCCACATGACGTACCGAACATGTCCCAAAGACGTTCAGTAGACGTCTTTTGTACGTACAATGTACCGCCCAAAGACGTCAAATAGACATTGTTGGTACGTACAATGTACCGCCCAATACGTTGCAAAATAAAATATAAAATTTACTTCTCGTAAACCATTATTTTATTGCTGAAAATCTTGATTACGTCCAAGCTTAACTAAATAAATTTATATTGTACTTAGAAAATTTGCTTACGTCCACCGTTGGATTTGAACCTGGAACCCCTGGATCTTGAGTCAGTCACCTTCCGCACTGTGCTACAACATTGATTGATGAAGAGGTTTCGTATTGTCTAAATATGTTACACTTATTGTTAGCAGACGTACGGAAGGTGTCAGCTATATTATTATTACCCTTTTAATAGGGTCGGCTTAATATATACATGTATATATATATTTCTTAAAAAATTGATGTCGGTCATCGATTCGATATCGAATCGTCGATGACTTATCGACATCGAAATTAACATTGAAAATTACCCGATTTCGATCAAATCGTTTTGGCATTAAAAGTTGCTTCTTTATAAGCTTAATAATAATAATTATTATTATTATTATCTATTAAATTAATTATTATTAATTATTAATTATTTATTATTATTAATTTATATCGGTTATATTTTTATATCGGTAATTCATTTGGTCATTCCGAACAACCTCGCAACGTTCAGGCGGCGTGCGAGACGACCTTCGCTCGAGCATCTTCGCGCGGCTCGGCGATTTTCGTTCGGTTGGTTCGGAGGGCGAACGATTACCCGCGATCCAAACGAAAAATCGTTCTCCGAACGTTCGCCCGTCGTTCGTGTGCTGGTGGGGATGTATATGTATATATTATATACATATATATATATATATAATATTGATATATTATTTATATATATATATATATATATATAATATATCAATATATACAATGGACAACTATAACCCAGACAACATATATACATATATATATGCATGGCTCAAATCGGGACACATATATGACGTCTTAAAGACAAATAATACGTCTTAATGTGGTCTTTAAGACGTCATATGTCCCGATTTGAGACATTATATGTTCACTGGGTATATAATAGATTACATTACACTTATAGATATTTTAAAAACCTGTAGGAATATTGTAATTGTGTATATACCTTTTAATTTAATTACAATTTTAATAAATAATATATAAAATTATATCAACCAATTCGAACAACGTTTTGACGATGTCCACATTTTTAGAACACAAAATAACATATATATGATATGTAAAATTAATTGATCGTCACTGTGATATGAATTATAATTAAATTTATAATAAAACGGTCTTGTTTTACGCATCAGAAATTGAGACGTTTCCGAGACGTCCTTTGGATATCCATTAAACGTCTGTTATATGACGATAAAAACATGACATATATATTTCAAAATTATTATCGAGACATCTGTTGGACAAATATGTAAAATAAACTCATCCAATATTATTTAACAAAATTAAAATGTAAAAAATTTTGAATTTAACGGGTTAAAAAATCAGACATATTGACGATGTACCTTGGACATCCCTAAAATGTCTGTGTAAATAACCTCATTATAGGACGTCCAAACAACGTACTTGAGACGTATTTTAGACGTCTGATATACGGCGACGTAAATGGGACTTTTCAGGACACACTTCGGACGTCCAAAGGACGTCGAATTGTTGCGTGGGCAGCGATCGCTACTTTATCCTACTTACAAGAAGAAATAGAAGCCCCACGAACTGCCCGATCCTAGAATGTTCGGCGTTACACCCCTATAGAGTCCACGCACACCCTCGGTTTTAACGATCTATGCGATAGCATTCCTAAGACCATTGTATCGCGGTTCCGTACTCGCTTGACCATCATTCACTGCTATCAAAAGATAAAAAAAGAGATCTTTTTTGACTACGTTCATCACGTGCTTTCGATAAAGAAGTCGAATTAATACGGTCACCACATACCGAAGATATACCAGGGGTATCCCATTTTAACTTTCTCACCGTAATATCTCTAAAAATATGGAAAATACGGAAAAACGTTTTAGACAAAAGTCGTATGGATTCAAGGGGGACATAAGATGGTGGCAATGATTCGACCTTAGATGGTCGTTTGAAGCTCACGTGAACGTCACCTTCAATTTCTTACAGCAAACCTCTTATATTGTAATATAATATACGTTTAAAAGGGCATAAAATAAGAAAAATTTTTGCGCAAACCAGAGGTCGATACGTTGATCCGTTCCGTTAGTTATTTAAGGTCAAATTTAAAAAAGTCAATTTTTGACCCTAAATAACTCCCAAACCGGTCAACGTATCGACCTCTGGTTAGCGTCAAAATTTTTCATATTTTTTGTCCTTTTAAACAATATATTAAAATATAGGGGATTTTATGTAAGAAATTAAAGGTGACGTTCACGTAAGCTTCAAACGACCATCCAAGGTCAAATCATTGCCACCATCTTATGTCCCCCTTCGAACCAAACAACTTTTGTCTGAAACATTTTTCCGTATCTGCCATATCTTTCGAGATATTTGCCTGAGAAAATTAAAATAGAACACCCTGTATATGTATATCAGTAACACGTATAAAAGTTCAAACTCTTTGTAAAATACTGCGGAAAAATTTAAAAATCAACGGCTGCGTAAATTAAATTTAGAAGAGTTCGGTGCACTAGATATATATATAATCTATATATCAGTAACAATATTTAAAATATTTATAAACATTGTACTCTACGCGACCGCGACGGCGCGGTCGCGAGACAGTATTGCTTCTCACGGCGCTCGGCCGTTAGCACGCGTTTAGAGTGGGGAAAACGGCACCGCAATCCGGTCTCTGGTTATTAAACATATACAATCAATTTGGAACATTTGCAAAATTAAACGGGCAGCGTTCGATAATCATATAATAACAATACCTATGCCGAGAGAGAAGAACACGACAAACAATCTTATGGAAACAGAGAACACTCTGGACACTCTGTTCATGGAGAACTTAAGACATGATAATTCCGTTATCGAAGATACTTGAATTAAAATTTTCGATATATATGGAAGAAAAAAAATGTTACACGAGACATACATTTTATACGGAAATCAGGATTGAATCAAAAAAGTGCCACGAATAACGAACCGTTGATATTAGAATCTCGTGCCTTAGAACTTTTGTTCAAGGATGAAAGTTACCCTCTAACTTATTGTTAGTTAAAACTTTGTAAACAGCACTCTTTATTAAAAACCCACTACTTTTATTTACTTTTTCTTGCAGTTTTTTAATTTTGTAATTAGCATTTTTTAGTATTCTTTGAGTTCTCTTGTGTATATTAAAAAGTTTAGCATAATGTTTTTGTATTTCTTTAACTTTCATTCTATTTTTGAAACAATTTTTACAGGTATTTAAATCATCACCCAAGTTTGAAACTTCTTCCGATATGTCATTGTCTTTTAATTCATTATCTTCGTGGCTTAAATTCATATCACTTACAGATTCATCATTTGTATCCATATTACTTGTAAAGTCATTTAATTGTATCCATATTACTTGCAAGGGGGT
The DNA here is from genome assembly GCA_035220615.1 of Leptothorax acervorum. Classification (NCBI taxonomy): domain Eukaryota; kingdom Metazoa; phylum Arthropoda; class Insecta; order Hymenoptera; family Formicidae; genus Leptothorax; species Leptothorax acervorum. The sequence goes on along the minus strand of JASTWQ010000481.1, from coordinate 20,615 downwards.
CAAATGGCTGATATTGGGTCTCTGAGGTCATGAGAGTTGTCGGCGCTCTCATGGCAACAAAACTCGGAGAAATGCCCGCAGCTTCATCTGAAGTGTCTCAGCAAATCCTACTTCCACGTCCACGAAGACAATAATCGCGTGGCCCCCGGACAATGTTCGCTCGGCTTTGCCCTGTGAGAACAGCTAACGGTTGAGGGTGAATGGCGAGTCTCCGGCGCCACAAAACTGGAACCTGCCGTCTAAGGGAAGTCCCCCGACAGAAAAACCGCACTTCTGGAGGCGATAAGGTGGCAGCCCCACCACCGGAATCGGATACAGTGGGCTAATCACCTACTTATCTTAAATATTTGTGATTGCTGAATCCTCTATGAGAAATAGCCGGACGGATCTTAGGGAAACGACATTGGCAAGAAAACGGACTAGAATTGGTAGCTGGAATGTGAGAACCTTGTATGAGACATCAAGACTGGCACAACTAGTGAAGGAGTTCAATCTATATAAAATGGAAATACTCGGCATTAGTGAAATGCGCTGGAACGGATCTGGAGAATATACAGCCGCCGGCGGCGAAACTATCATGTACTCTGGTAAGCAGGTTGGTGAGGCGCACGAAAGCGGAGTAGGGCTGGTTTTGAGTAGAACCGCGAAGCGATGTTTGCTCAGCTGGAAACCTATATCAGATAGACTGATTATGGCCCGTTTTAGAACTCATGCAAGAAACTTAACAATAGTTCAATGTTATGCGCCAACAGAGCAGGCCTTACTGGAGATTAAGGAAGATTTTTATGATCAACTTTCCTCCACTATTACAAACATCCCGAAAGGTGACATTCTGCTGCTTATAGGAGATTTTAATGCAAAGGTTGGTAGCGACAACATTGGTTTAGAGCATGTAATGGGGGGTCATGGTCTAGGTACCAGAAACGCAAATGGTGGTCTGTTGCAGGATCTATGCCTGCAGCACAACCTGTTGATTGGGGGAACTTTATTCCCGCATAAACACATACACAGGGTGACTTGGGTGTCGCCAGATCATCACAGAACTAAAAACCAGATTGACCACTGTTTGATCTCAAGAACCTGGAGAAGATCGTTATTGGACGTTAGGAGCAAGAGAGGAGCAGACATTGGAAGCGATCATCACCTGTTGCTTGCAACGCTACAAATTAAGCTGGCCAGAGTTGGTACCTCGGCAGGCCCTCCTGCCCGGAAAAGATTCCAGTTATGTAAGCTAAAAACTCCTGCAACCCTTCGGCAGTATAAAGAGAAATACAAGGATACGATATCCAACCTTATAAGGGAAAATATGGCAGACTGGAAGTTAATAAGTAGTGAAATAACGAACATAACAAAAGATATACTGGGAACCAAAAGCTCTAAGAGGAAGGAGTGGATTAGCGAGGAGACCTGGGAGCTTATTGAAAGTCGCAAAGTAGCCAAACAGAGAATCAATCATGCTAATCGGGGCGATGACACAACTGCTCTAACGAAACTTTATAATGACATCAACCGTAACATCAAAAAGAGTGCGAGAAGAGACAAAAGAACATGGATCAATTCACTAGCTGAAAAACACAACTAGCCGCTGCCTCATATAACAGTAGAGAACTTTATAGAATTACTAAGAAGTTAAGTACACAGAGTTTTAATATAAATGTTCCTGTGCGAAGTAAAGAAGGGACGCTACTAAATATGAAGGAAGACCAGCTGAAAAGATGGAGGGAATACTTCGAACAGATGCTGAATAACCCTGCTCAGGCCGAAGATACTCAGGATGCTATAATAGAACTTGCAGATAACGATATAGACGAACCTAGGCAAGCTTTGGACATAAATTGTAACGCGCCAAGTAAGTCAGAAATTAGGGCAGCTATTAAAGGATTAAAAGATAATAAAGCTGCAGGCCTGATAATATACCGGCTGAAATTCTAAAAACCGACACTGATACAACGGTGGAATTGCTGTATCCACTAATTAAGCACTCTTGGGACAATAATTCCTTGAATCACCTCTGGAAAGAGGGCATAATAGTAAAAATCCCAAAAAGGGCAATTTGATGGAATGTTGTAACTGGCGCGGAATAACGCTGCTAAACACTGTAAACAAAATAGTAGCATCGATAATACAAAAAAGACTCGCCACCACCTTAGAGCCTCAGTTGCGGCAAGAACAGTGCGGATTTAGGCCTAATAAGTCCTGTATTGATCATATTAATACATTAAGAGTAATAATAGAACAATCAATGGAATGGCAGTCCTCCTTATACTTGGTTTTTGTCGACTTTCAAAGAGCATTTGACAGCATCAAACACGAAGTTATATGGAACACGCTTGAACGGTTGAGAGTTCCACCAAAACTAATAAACATAATCAAAGAACTATATAGTGATGCTTCGTGCGTAGTACTTCATAATGGATCCAAAAGCGACCCCTTCCCAACTTTAAGGGGCGTTAGTCAAGGGTGTACACTCTCTCCCCTCCTTTTCAAATTGGTTCTGGATTCCGTATTGGCTAAGGTCACAAACGAGTCTCGAGGCATCCAGTGGACATCATTCTCACAACTGGGGGACTTAACGTATGCAGATGATGTCTGCCTGATGGCACACTCCTTTTCGGATATGCAAAGGAAATTATCCCGCTTAGTAGCTGAAGCCAAGAAGGTAGGCCTATACATCAACATCCGAAAGACGGAATCGATGAGGATATTCACTAGGAACAAACAACAGTTTCGAATCGGGGAGCACCCTATTAAAGATGTTGAGAGCTTCACTTATCTTGGTTGCGTTGTCAGCCCGGATGGTGGCACTTCTCTCGATGTTGAAACCAGGTTGCGAAAGGCTAAGCAGGCATTTGGCGTATTGAACAAAGTATGGAGATCGCAAGAATATTCGACTCATACTAAGCTGCGTATTTTCAGGACGAATGTGCTTTCCGTATTGTTTTACGGATGCGAAACCTGGAAAGCATCTACACAAATTCACGCTCGGCTACAAACGTTTGTCAACAAGTGCCTGAGAAGAATATTAAAAATTTTTTGGCCGATTACTATATCCAACGCTGATCTTTGGCAACATACAGGACAAAAACCTGTAACAATGGAACTAAAGCTACGTAAATGGAAGTGGATTGGTCATACGCTGAGAAAGGTAGACCTCAACATTGCCAAACAGGCTTTGGAATGGAACCCTCAAGGACATAGGAGACGAGGCAGACCTGCACAAACCTGGCGCCGTACGGTACAGGAGGAGCTGAGACAGTGTGGAAGAACTTGGACTGATGTTAAAGCCATGGCCCAGAATAGAACCAGATGGAGAGCTTTCATAGAGGCCCTATGCTCCACTTAGGAGCTTTAGGAAACCATATATATATATATATATATTACTTGCAAAGTTATTTATAGCCATATTACTTGTAAGGTCATTTGTATCCATATTACTTGTAAAGTCATTTGTATCCATACAACTTATAGATTTGTCATTTGTATACTCTATATTATTTGTACATTTGTTATTTGTGCCCATATTATCTTCAACATTTATTCTTATATTATTTGTTGTTTTATTATTAATAACCAATTTTTCTGAAGTAGATTCATCTTCAATGTATTGAACATCACTTCCTGTATCACATAAAAATGTAACTGTTTCGGTTGCATCCTTATTTTGAAGATTTATACTAGAAGATGATACTTTGCCTTGATCATTCAAATTCGTATTTGATCCTTTTGTAAAGAAAAAAAATAATATAGTATCAAAACTTATTTTAAGTAAAAATTAATTGAAGAATTTTAATGATATAATCTTTTCATTTATGTAAAAATAAAATAAATCAAAGAACATTTAAACAAATAAAAAATTACCTGCATCTCCAAATAAGGTAGGTATAGCATTTTCCTTTAGTTTCAAAAAACTATCTAGACGATTTTCCCACATCTCAGGAGCAAAATGCTCCTATAATGCATTAAAGATATAATTCCATTATCATAAAAAAATTTTATATTTATCAAAAAATAAATAATATTAAAGTAACATATCAGTTGTCAATGTTCAATATTACCCGACACAATGCAAAAGGTTTACTAGGTGTCCAATTTTCCCGATTAACGTTTTTTATCCAAATTGCACATCTTTCAGGTTCTTTCAAAGGAAAGAACACATTTTTTTTTTATTTTGCATTGAAGATGAGTTAGAACAACCTTTGGCTGCGCAACGAGGCATTTCAAATCTAAGTTAACAATATTGTTATACATGTATGTATAACATGTTAAAAAGTAATTAAAGACAGAAAGCATTAGTTAGGTAATTATATCTGATATTTAATTAACCTATTAACCTACCTCTTAACCTATACTTCTTGTTTATTAATGAAAAAGCCTTCTTTCTTACTTGCTATATATATTATATTTGTAAAGTGTAGGGGAGACCGGGGCAAATCGGTCAGGTTTTTTTCGGTGCCGATTTTTAACAACAAAATAAATAATTTTAGTTAAATGTGGTATACCATTTTTAAGAGTGAACCTTTAGCTACAAAATTTATGTAGGAAATTTTTGTCTACGTCGCTTTGTTTAACCGGTATAGAGCAAAAACGACAACGGTGGAAAAATTGAAATCTCAAAAATGCCGGGGTAAAACTGTCACTCCATAAATACATAATTCCGATTATGAAAACTGATAGGATACATTTTATTAATTATTTGGTAATAGAAAAATGTAAACATTTATTAATTAGTGTTAAAAAATTTTATTATTTTGTGTTTTTGTGTGTGTGTACGGATTCTATAACTCAAGAACTAATCAACCAAATATTAAAGAAAAATATATGAAATAGGGGTAGAAAAGACTGAAAAATATAATAAAATTATAAAATTTGCCAATATTATAAAAGTCCACCCCGGGTGCTTACTGACCGATTTGCCCCAAACACAAGTTTCAGGTTTCATCGCCCACGAAATATTAGACATGAACGATAATGAAAAAACTACACTGGATTCGTGTTCAGCATGCATTACTCTTTATAATCACGTACCTGGAGATTTGGAGAGCAAATATTATTGTAGATATTACACAATTTCCACGCGCAGAAAATTTAACTTTCACCTTCCGAAAACACGTTTGCCCTCGTAAAAATCATAACACGGCAGGTTATCTGCCGAAACTCCGTTGGTCACATGGGTACCATAAGACGCGTTTACAATGTTAATAGCGAGTTCGCACAATATACAAGTTCCGAGATATTTGATTTGACACTTTTACCCCGTTGACCGATTTGCCCCGGTCTCCCCTACATATGTACACTTGTATACATATAATATTACACTTACTTGTATACATATATGTACACTTGTATACATATAATATTTCAGCATCTTTCAGACTTCACTTGTATGTAAAAACCTTTCATAAACATCGCGAAAACGTTTCAAATGTTACGTTTCTATGTTATGTATTTTAGATGTACCAACGACGTTTTAGTGTTACTTAGAAACTTTTAGAAACTTTGAAACGTTTCTGAAACATTTCTGTTTAGTTTTGTGCTGTGTGGGATGCATACCCAGCAAACACCAAGTTACATGTAACTTACATGTTAGTTGTAATTTCCTACTCAACAATGTAAATGTTATATAACACGTGTGTTGTATAGCACACACACACGCGCGCGCGCACACACACACAGACACGGACATTCTTCTTAAATGCGAGTTTTCGACGCCTTTAAACATTCTGAACACATTGGCAGCGGCAACTAAAAAAAAATTGGGAGAAAAAATAAGAACAACGTGCAATCTAAATGTTGCGCTTCTAGTAATGCTAGAGTAAATCTAATTGCGTTTCTTATTTATAGTCATGCTGAGTGCAACATGGCGTAAAGAAGAGCCGCATTTTTATGGTGGCCCTTTCGTCAATAGTTATGTCTTTTCGCAGCTTCATTTTCATTGGGGTAAGACTGATATGGACGGTAGCGAACACCATGTCGACGGTGGAAGGTTTTATTTTTATTATCTATGTTTATAAGTTTAATTTACGTGGCTTTTTAATTTAAATACATTTTCTCATAAAGTATGCCAATGGAACTGCACGCGGTACATTATAAAAGTGATTACGGAACTCAACTAGCGGCTCTTCGACAACATGACGGTGTCACTATATTGGTATATTTATTCCAGGTATTACAAAATGTATCTCTTTTATTTCGAATAAATTAATTCTATTGCATAATAGTTCTATATTAGATTATTTTTCACACATTATATTTTAATATACGTTCTTAAATATGTGATTTTAAACTTCAAATAAGAAATACATATTTATATGTTAAATAAGAGTTCCGGTTCGGCGGGTGGAGCGGGCGGTCGGCCCGGAGTGGAGAGGATTGGGGAAAGGTGTTTTTTGGGAAGGAAAGAAGCCGAGAGGATGAGGTAGAGTAGTGGAGCAAGTGGAGGAGATACAGAGGAGGTCGAGGACATGGAGGAGGCGTCGAGGATGGTGCAGAAGGAGAATGGAAGCGGGTAATCGGAAAGGTAGATTTGGAGGTTAGGACGTGGAGAGGAGGGCAAGGGGACGGAGACGTAAGAGGAGAAAGAATGACTCGGCTTCACAGTGGCGCTGTTGGTTGGGCGGTGAGTTGCGGCGTGACGGGAGCGGTGGAAGAGCCGAGGCGGCGCTGGGTGTCGGCCGTGGGCTGACACCACGGCGGGACGCCGAGGCGCCGGTGTAGGAACGCACGCGGAAACGCACGTGTCAATGGCGAAGAAATGGTGCCCCGAGTACTTGCACGGCTGGGATAGAGGAGATAAGGAAGGTAAAGTGAAGGTGGAAGCAAGAGGCAAGAGCGGAGGAACGTGAAGGAAAGAGAGGGGAGAACGAAGAGGTGGCGAAGAGAGTCGAGAGAGTAACAGAAAGCCGAACCGGAAGGACGAGGGAGAGAGAGAAGGGGTGAAAAGGCCTGGCGGAGGGAAGGCATAAAAGAAAGAGATAGAAGAGATAGAGAGTGGGAGGTTAGAGGTAGAGAGAGATGGGGCGAAGGAAGAGGTGCTATTAAGAGAGAGAGAAGAGAAAGTTGGAGGGAGAGAAGAGAAAGGCGCGGGATGGAGTAAGAAAGAGAAATGAGTTAATGAAGATAAAGAGAGAGAGAAATGAGAGAGAGAGTGTGTACAGGGAGGAAACGGAAGAAAGTGAGTGGGCAGAAAGAGGAAGAGAGTAGTCGAGATGATTGAGAGAAAAAACGCAAGGAGGAAGGAAGGAGGAAAACTGAAAGTGAAAATGGAGGAAGCCAAGTCGGTGGAGGCGAGAATAAAAGAAAGAGGGGAGAAGGAAAGGAGAAAAGAGGAGGAAAGGGATGAAACGAAAAAGGGGAAGGGGAGGGTGATGGAAAGAAGGGGGAGGGAGGGGATAGAGATGAAATAAAGAGATGGATAGTAATTCGTTTCTTTTCAGATAGAAGCGGAGGACAGGAGTGTAAGAGGCAGGAGAGGGATGAGAGAAAGGAGATCAGAGTGAAAACAAGGAGAGAGGGTTAAATCAATTGTGGAGAGGGAATGTCGGAGCCGCCCGAGGAGGAGACGTAGAGAGAGACGAGAGGAAGGAAAGATGGTGGAGCATAGGGAGATATAGCATGCACGCACACACTCACACGTCAAAAGAAGATAAAGATTAAGTTTATTGTTAGTTTGTAAGACTTGGGACTTCCGTTTCTTTCATCTCATCCATTCATCATCAGCATTAAATGTTCTCATTTATCATTTATTAGGTAGGGAAAAGGGGAGGGGAGGACCTGGAAAAGGAGGGGAGGGTCGTGGAGGGGTGGGAGGGAGAATAGTCTGTAAAGGGTCGCTTAGGGCCAGGTCGGTGGGGGTTACTGGATTTGTTATTGTAAAGGGTTGGGTACGTCCCTATAAAACGCCAATGATTATATTGAAGAGGATAAGGTGGTCATGATACAAAGTTGTGAAGGGTTGGGAACGTCCCTAAAAAAACGCCCTTTGAACCCCTTTGGGGAATAAAGTATTTGCAAACCTAAACCTTATATGTTAAATAAATAATAGGTATATATTTTAAAAATAATATTCTTCTATATTACTCAGCTACAGGCAGCTTCTAATCCGGCTCTGGATGATATCGTAAATACGTTACCCTTTATCCAAGCAGCTCATTCTTCCCTCCGTTTAATACCTTTCCCTTTAACAAATATTATGCGATGCTTTCAACGTGATTACTTTGTTTACTGGGGCTCTTTAACCATGACAAATCTCAGAAATAGTGTACTTTGGTTAATAAGCAGAGAACCATTAGGAATATCCATTGATCAAGTAAGTTATGTCATATTATAGCAAATTTATCAATAAGCGGCCTAAACGATGATTAAATAAAATAAGATTGTCATGTAATTAATTTATTTCATAAAAAATTTGATTTTATATTTTAAGATTGCCGAGTTTCGTACATTGTGCGATGAACGTAAAATGCCGATTTTGACAAATTGTCAGCCATTACAGGACAGAGGTAATAGAAACATTTTCCACGTATGCCCTAGTGGATCCAGATATGCTACGCTCCTGCCAATTTCACGTAATTTCAATGATAAAAATATTTGTAAAAACAATGACAATAGCAATGATAAACAATGATGCGCTGATTACATTACACATAATAATAATACTATTTATAAATTAACTATTGCAATTATATTATTTATGAATACAAATTGCGTTTAAATTCCTTTAGGTACCGTTGTTTAATTCATTTTACTCAGATTTTTTTTAAAGTCTTGTAGAGTATCGTATCTTGTGTAGAGTATATTTATTTCCTTTTCCCACGACGCCTCTTAATCCTTTCCCTCTCGAGATCGCACTGCGGATAAAAAGAGGCGCAGTCGACTCCACCTAAGCCCAGAATGAATGCTTTCACAGAATCCAACATTGCCGACCATGGAGTCCTATATAACATTCTACCTGACAACCAACTCATGCCCAAGCTGAAAAAGAGGGTGGTGATGTTATCGGTTTCGGGATATAGCTTTAAATCCTCGACCATTGATATTGCGTCGAGTGATTTACGAGATGCAATTGGATGCAATAATAAGTTTATACCTCATTTTATGTGTAAGATTCATATAATTATTGTTACGCGATCTATTACCTCCAAACGGGAATCAAAATTCTGCGATCATCTTTAGTCTCCTTGGAATATTGATTATCTTCACATAGCATTCTGCGCAGACAATTACCGGAGTCTGCTTCGGCGACCATAGCTGCTTCGATGGACCTCAAAACGCGATAGGACAGCTCGTTCAAGTCCTTGTTGCTAATGACAGACGAGGAGAGAGAAATCGTGTGTCTCTTGATTCGCCTACTGCCAGTATTATCCTAAAATGTAATAGTATTTTGTGTGGCAAGTGTGGGAAACAACGAATTATGTCGCGCGTGAAGTTGCTGCATGAGCCGAAGGCTTATGGTGCATTCGCAGGAGTACGAGTGTGAATGCACCATAAGCTGAGGCGAATGCGGCAACCTTACGCGCGACGTATAATTCGTTGTCTTCCGCACATGCCACATACAATATTTTTTGTAATGCCTGTCGCAAAAGTTCGATTTGAGATTAAAAAATTAATTGAAATTAAATTCAAATAAGATGGTTTTGCACTTTTTGACAATTCATCAAAATATGTCATTAAGACATTTTCCGAAAATAAGGTTGTATTTTTAAATGCTCTCCATCTAAAAATTTTTTTATAAATATTCATAGATACTTTTATAAAATAAATAAAAATAGGCTCTCAATAATAAATCAATAACTTAAAACAAGGCAATTCGAGCCGGGCGAAGTAATTATAGTGAGCATATATTAATTTAAACCATACATTAATAAAAACGAACGTTTCGGCCCCTTTTTTGGGCCATCTTCAGCGTAGTCAAACGTCGCGAGTTACATTGATCGCCGCGCGTAACAATGTGTCAAATTCGCAGTCCCTATCATAGTCAATGTCGGAAAAGATAAAAGATTACGACTTTCTTCCGTTGATCTTGGTCGCTCTCATTGAAATGCAGTCGTTTGCTCCAAAGTACACCAGGCATCTTCAAATATTTTAACTCCCAGGTTGGAAGGCCAGGAAGAATAAAGATCGAATTATGTCTTTTGTGTGTGTTTTCATAAGGAGCGTATAAGTTTGAAGGTACCTGTGTACGTATTCCGAGCAATAATATGTCATTGTCATATGTTATTTAAATGTGGTCATAAGAAATTTAGTATCTAATTAACTTACAGATATGATTGCAATTCTCTTCGCACAACAAAGCGTACATTGTATCAACGGTATAATCTTAAAAGTGACTTGTCTCGGTGACTCTCCGTGTAACAATGGAAACGTTTAAGGGGTAATACCTAGCCGGAATTTTTTTTTTGACCATTTTTTTTTTATTGGCTTAGATGGCGTAAAAACATGTCAAGAATGATGTCTGACATGATTTATTGTTGAAAAAATTTTTTAAGTGCTCGTAAAAGTCGAATTTTTGAAGCAACTCCGAGCGCGTCAAAATGACAAATTGAATTTTGAAGCGAGTTTTGCCCCTTTTGCTCATTACCGACGATCTTTCATCTCGCTGCTTGGGAGGATTCACCCAAAATTCGAATTAATTGTTCAATTCTGTTGTTTGGACGATCGCTCCGAAAACGGTTTCAAGCGGAAAGGGGGTATTGGACATTGCTACAAATATTTCGGTTGTGACTTTCAACGACGGATTATCTAGTGTCATGAAGATCATGGATGTACTCGGCATTACTGTTGGTCGTCAATGTTTCGATTTTTGCTTGGAAGCCGACTCGCGCCGCATTAAACTCGCCGAGCGCTCAATGTCCGACGCCGCCAAAACCGGCCGTCGTGATGCAAAATCAGCCAAAAAAGATTTGGGAAGGACTGAAATCAACTTGGAAGGCCAGTTATATGGTGCTGGGATAGCAGAGTAAAGGTAAAAAAATCAGCAAGTCTATATCTTACAAATTTCATGTAGTAAACACATTGTCAAACTTTAAACGCGTTTTTCTCGAAACTACTTTTTCAGACACGGCTAGCAGTAGAACTCGAGTAATTTTTATCCGATTGACTTGAAATTTTAACTGTAACTTTGTAACGATGCACCCCTGAAGAGGCATCGTAAACTCCGGCTAACACCCGTCGGACCCCGCCCGGCCGAACACCCGCCGGGCGGAACTGTGGGCGCGATGCGCCCACCACCCATTTTTAATTACTTGTACCGCGATCTCGCCGTGAAACAGGCTCGAGACGCAGCGGCCGACGGGGCCCGACCGCCGCCGAGCGCCGCCGAACAACGCGAGCGCAACGACAGCCGCGACCGACCCCATGTGCGAGGCCGACGGGGCCCGAGCGTCGTCGAATATAACCGAGCGCCGCTGACAGCCACAGCCACGCGCTCTTGACACACGTGTGCGCTGCTGTCAACCCCCACTGTGGGGACTGTAAAATAACGCTCGCGCGCGGTATAAAAGGCGCTCGCAAAGCCGAAATCGACACTCAGTCCTCTGCCTGAAAATAATTAGCAGTGATCGTGGTCGAGAGCTCTCTGTCCACGAACGAGCGCTCTCGTTGCTGCTTTCCCTTCAGCAAATCTCTTTCCTTACCTGCGAAGGCGAAAAACCGAGGTGGAGAGCTCTCCGTCTCGGTCGAGTGCTCTCGACGCCGACGCATCTCATCCTGGCGAATCGGGACGGACCGGTCCGTACGCCCGAACGTCCCCGACGCCGTTACACCCGCCAGTATCTTTACGTTAAATCCGCGATAGCAAACCGGGATCCGTATCTAGCCACGTCCGGGATATAAGCTACACGTGCCGCGCCGTAGCCTTCTCCGTAACTATAAGTGTACTCGTGTCCGTTTATATTTGATCACGCCGTACGGGGCCTCCGCGCCTCCGCAGTACCACGCCGGTATTCTCTGCAAGAATAGTTATATTCTCTTTTGTTTCGTTTATATTTCGTCGCACCGTACTGGGCCTCCGTGCCTCCGAAGTACCCCGCCGGTAACCTCTTCGATAATATTAATTATATCCTTTTCGTATATCGCGCCGTACTGGGCCATCGCGCCTCCGAAGTACTCCGCCAGTATTCTTTGTTAAGTTGCGAACATTCGATACTAATTATATTCTTCTCGTATATCGCGCCGTACTGGGCCACCGCGCCTCCGAAGTACTCCGCCAGTATTCTTTGTTAAATTGCGAACATATACTCTAAACAGTGGAAATCCACGTTCCAAACTCTAGTCACCATTTCTTTGTTATTTCTGTTATAATAAATTACTATTTATATTTTTAACTCGCCGATTTCTTGCGTCTACTGTCTCCGGACCTACCCTATTGAACTCCTGACCCAGCGAGCTAGTCCGCGTTCAATATAAAAGGCAGGTCGTTATATGGCGCCCGAACAGGGACCGTTACGATCCGCGAGACAGTAAACGTGAAATACAATGGCGAAAACGTGGATTTACCGCTTAAACAAAAGTCAGCTCGTAACCGAGCTCGAAATAGTCGGATTAGAGACCGACGGTACGATCGACGACTTACGCCGCCGTTTAAGTTTGTATGTAGACGATCATCCGGAAATGATACAGCCGGCCGTCGCGACAATCGAAGAGTTGCGAGTCAGTCCCGCGGTAACCATCACCACGCCCGAGGCCCCTGGTCAACCAGCTTTAACGCTGCGACCACCGACCCCGACCCCGACCGGTCCGGAGGTATTTTACCCCGCGGAGGGGGATCGCGTGAATGAATCCCCCGCTAAAGTCGTGAATCAGATCCGGAAATGGGGGTGCCATTTTGACGGGAAAGACCCCGTGGCCTTCCTCGAGCGGCTAGAAGAGCTCAAAGAGAGCTACCAGTTTTCCGGGTCGCAACTACTAATGGGGTTACCGGAATTACTCCGCGGAGACGCGCTCTTATGGTGTCGAAACAACCGGCATAACTGGCGTAAATGGGAGGATTTCTGCGACGATTTTCGCGATTATTTTCTTCCGCGTCGGTACCGCGCGCAACTCATACGCGAGATACAAACGCGCTTGCAGCGGCCAGACGAACCGTACCGTAAATTTGCAACGGAGCTAAGTACCATGATGCGACGCGCCACAGGATTTACGGAGGAAGATCAGGTCGAAAACCTGTATAGCAATATGCACCCGCGCTACCATATATACGTACGTCGGGACATGATAACGCGCACCAGGGATATCCTACGGCTCGCGGAGGAATTCGAGCACATAGAAGAACAGACACGTGCCCGCCAAACCCCGGCACCGAAACCGGCGACGGCCGCCGTCGCGTATGACCGCTACGAGTGCTGCTGGAGATGCAAGCAGCGGGGACATACCCGGTTTGATTGCAAACGGCCTCCCCGGCGGTTTTGTTCGCAATGCGGAAGAGACGGCGTGTTAACAAAAGATTGTCATCCGCCGCCGGGAAATGCCGCGCGGACCGGGGAAGGAGCGGACGCACCCCGGTCCTCCGCATAACATACAAACCTCGACCGCATCTGACCGCGTTCATACACCGACAACCAGTCGACGCCCTACTCGACACCGGCTCCGAAGCCACCTTCATTAATGGACAGACCGCCGATAAAATACAGATGATGGGGTATGCGATTAAGCCCGCAAGCGGCCAGGTGCATCTCGCCGACGGAACGAGCACACCCATACGAGGCTATGTGACGGTGCCCGTCACCGTCCAAGGGCGACTTTGTTGGCATCACATCCAGGTAATGCCCACGCTCGACAACGAGATGCTAATCGGCGTCGACCTTTTAGCCAAATTGAGACTCTCGATACCGCCACCGCCACCGTCCGGCGCAGCCTCTATTACAGAACCGACGTGCGCCATCGAACAAACGGCAGACACACCACAAACCGAGGAAGAACAACTCCGAGAATTTTTGGCTAGCGAGTTGCCGAAATTCGAAGGAGTGCAAGGCCCCACGGACCGGGCGCAGCACGTCATACGCGTAAAAACCGACGTACCGCGTAAGCAACGGTACCGGCCACGCAATCCCGCCATGCAGGCGATCATCGACGAGGAAGTCGACCGCATGCTGAAGGAAGGAATTATCGAGCCATCACACAGCCCATGGAGCTCGCCGGTGGTCATAGTGAAAAAGAAGGATGGCAAACCGCGATTTTGCATCGACTTTCGGGGGGTAAACGAGGTAACTGAGAAGGACGCATACCCGTTACCCCACATCGCCGCCACACTGGATAAACTCAGGGGGGCCAAGTACCTGACTACGCTAGATTTGAAAAACGGTTATTGGCAGGTCCCGCTGTCCCCGGAAAGCCGACCCGTAACGGCCTTCACCGTCCCGGGGAAGGGACTCATGCAGTTTAAAGTGATGCCGTTCGGCTTGCACTCCGCCCCGGCCACATTCCAACGACTGCTCGACACCGTATTGGGCCCCGAACTAGAGCCACACGTCTTCGTCTATCTGGACGATATAATCATAATCAGCGAGACATTCGAGGAACACTTGAGATTGGTGAAAGAGGTGTTCCGCCGCCTACGAGAAGCGCGACTACGCATCAACGCGGAGAAATGTCGATTCTGCGTCGACCGATTGAAGTATCTCGGCCATATCGTCGATCGCGACGGCGTCCGAACCGACCCCGAGCAGGTTAGCGCCGTTGCCAGGTGGGAGGCTCCGCGCAATGTGCGCGATGTGCGCCGATTTCTGGGGGTCGCATCATGGTACCGCCGCTTCGTTAAAGACTTCGCAACGCTCGCCGCGCCGTTGACCGCACTTACACGCAAACGCGCCCGTTGGAACTGGGGGGACGCCGAACAAGCCGCGTTCGACGCGTTAAAAACTGCGCTAACGACGTCACCGGTGCTCGCATGCCCCGACTTCAACCGGCAATTCTTTCTGCAAACCGACGCAAGCACCACGGGCCTCGGGGCCGTCTTAACACAATATTTTCCCGAGGGGGAACGCGTCATCGCGTACGCGAGTCGCGCCCTAAGTAACGCCGAACGAAATTATAGCGCGACCGAATTAGAATGTCTGGCCGTCATCTGGGGAATACGACGATTGCGAGGATATCTCGAAGGATACCGATTCACCGTAATAACCGACCACCAATCACTAAAATGGCTGCAAAAGATAGAGTCACCGACAGGCCGCCTCGGCCGCTGGGCATTTGAACTACAACAATACGACTTTGAAATAAAATACCGGAAGGGCACGCTAAACAGAGTCGCCGATGCGCTCTCACGACAGCCAGAAATAGCCAGTATAACCAAGCCAAAATGCACCTGGTATCAAAGAATGTGGCATGCGGCCAAAACGGTCCCGCACGAAGTGCCCGATTTTCGCATTGAGCATGGCCGCTTATGGAAACATATCCTGCATAGCCTCGACTTTAAAGAAACGGCGGAACAAGAACAATGGAAGGAGTGCGTGCCAAAGGAACGACGTCCGACGGTACTAGAGCAGTACCACGACGCGCCAACAGCCGGGCACCTCGGAATCGCAAAAACTATAGCCAGAATTGCAGCAAGGTTTTACTGGCCAGGCATGTTCCAGGACATTGCTCGATACGTAAGAAACTGTCCGAACTGCCTTGCTCACAAAGTCGCACAAGAGAAACCCGCCGGACAACTTCACCCGACCGCGCTCAGCCACCCGTGGCAACAAGTAACCATTGATCTCGTCGGGCCGCTACCTCGCTCCGCCGCCGGCCATATCTGGCTCTTGAATATGCAAGATCGGTTTACGAAGTGGGTTGAACTCCGACCCCTGCGCCGCGCCACCGGGCCCGCCATTATCAAATATATTAAAGAGGCGATTATCCTCCGCCACGGGTGCCCAGATGAAATACTGTCGGACAACGGCACTCAGCTAAAAACCAAGCAACTCGCCACACTTCTCAAAGACTGCGAGATACGCCATCGTTTTACGCCGGCTTACGCACCCCACTGCAACCCAGTGGAACGGACCAATCGCGTGGTCAAGACAATGATCGGACAGTATGCTAAGAAACACAGGGCGTGGGACGAATACTTGCCGGAATTACAATTCGCGTACAATACCGCGCAACATGACGCGACCGGATACACCCCCGCGTTCCTCAATCACGGGCGCGAGTTACGTCGCCCCGGGGAGAACCCTCTCGTCGAAGCCGCGACCCCGCCAACAACCATCCGCCGCAGGTTGAACGAAGCATACGATCTCGTTAAGGTCCAGCTCGCTCGGGCGTTTCAACGACAGGAAAAGTATTATAATTTACGCCGTCGAGATTGGCGGCCACAGATAGGGGAGTGGGTCTGGAAGCGGGACCGCCCGCTCTCCAACAAGCAAACGGCGTTTAACGCGAAACTCGCTCCCAAATTCGTAGGGCCGCTCGAGGTACGCCACATCATCTCGCCCGTCATCGTGGATCTTCGTAGTCGCACGGGCAAATGGTTTAGGCACGTACACGTGCAAGATTTGAAGCGCGCACCGACCGACCGCCGGCTTTCCGAGTCTGATTCCGACCAAGAGGGGGGGATGACTAGCGCGCTAGCACAAACAGCGGAAACACGCGGCCGCCGGTGGGAACTTTATAAACGCGCCGAAACGTTTGTACCGAAACTTGCGTCCTGTAAAGATCAAATGTATAAACAACAAATGTCGAAAAATAAAATTTTGCGACGACGCACGACAAACAATGTTACCCTCCGACGCGCTCATTACCGCGACGACAGCCAGAACGAATCTAGCCATCGTCAAGATGACAACCGAGACGGACGAAGATATTATTCGAGCGATCAGCGATCTCATCGGCGACGACAGCGAGGAGTACGATCCGGCCAGACCCGGGTTCGACCGCCAGGGAATCACCCTCTACAGCGGAGAGGCGAGGACTGCCGACCGACCGCCGGCCCCGGCCGTATGGCCACCGATCCGGCCACGTACGGTGCCCCGGATCGGCACCATCATTCAGCGGTCGGATGCCACCAATCGCACCAAACAGGCCTGGCTCACGGCGCCTCCACCGCCACCACCGAAACGCCGCCGTCCAGAACCTACACCGCCACGGCCAACGTTGACTCCAGCACGACCGATGGGGCCTTTACCACCGCCACCAATCCCGGTCGAAGTCGAGCCGGGCATCATCGTCGACGTACCGCATTTCGCGGTACACGTCAGCCGGCAATATAAGCCCAATCTGGGCAACCGCCGGTGGCATGTACGATTTGACGGAGCCGGACGGGTCAAGTGGGTCAAAGAGAAGACCCCAGCCGCCCAGAAGCCTGCCTCCACGACTTCCGGACCGTCCAGCTGCCCTACCATGCCGAAATAGCGGAGCGAATGCCCCTAGATTCGGGCATTTTTAAAGGGGGGGGTGGTGTAACGATGCACCCCTGAAGAGGCATCGTAAACTCCGGCTAACACCCGTCGGACCCCGCCCGGCCGAACACCCGCCGGGCGGAACTGTGGGCGCGATGCGCCCACCACCCATTTTTAATTACTTGTACCGCGATCTCGCCGTGAAACAGGCTCGAGACGCAGCGGCCGACGGGGCCCGACCGCCGCCGAGCGCCGCCGAACAACGCGAGCGCAACGACAGCCGCGACCGACCCCATGTGCGAGGCCGACGGGGCCCGAGCGTCGTCGAATATAACCGAGCGCCGCTGACAGCCACAGCCACGCGCTCTTGACACACGTGTGCGCTGCTGTCAACCCCCACTGTGGGGACTGTAAAATAACGCTCGCGCGCGGTATAAAAGGCGCTCGCAAAGCCGAAATCGACACTCAGTCCTCTGCCTGAAAATAATTAGCAGTGATCGTGGTCGAGAGCTCTCTGTCCACGAACGAGCGCTCTCGTTGCTGCTTTCCCTTCAGCAAATCTCTTTCCTTACCTGCGAAGGCGAAAAACCGAGGTGGAGAGCTCTCCGTCTCGGTCGAGTGCTCTCGACGCCGACGCATCTCATCCTGGCGAATCGGGACGGACCGGTCCGTACGCCCGAACGTCCCCGACGCCGTTACACCCGCCAGTATCTTTACGTTAAATCCGCGATAGCAAACCGGGATCCGTATCTAGCCACGTCCGGGATATAAGCTACACGTGCCGCGCCGTAGCCTTCTCCGTAACTATAAGTGTACTCGTGTCCGTTTATATTTGATCACGCCGTACGGGGCCTCCGCGCCTCCGCAGTACCACGCCGGTATTCTCTGCAAGAATAGTTATATTCTCTTTTGTTTCGTTTATATTTCGTCGCACCGTACTGGGCCTCCGTGCCTCCGAAGTACCCCGCCGGTAACCTCTTCGATAATATTAATTATATCCTTTTCGTATATCGCGCCGTACTGGGCCATCGCGCCTCCGAAGTACTCCGCCAGTATTCTTTGTTAAGTTGCGAACATTCGATACTAATTATATTCTTCTCGTATATCGCGCCGTACTGGGCCACCGCGCCTCCGAAGTACTCCGCCAGTATTCTTTGTTAAATTGCGAACATATACTCTAAACAGTGGAAATCCACGTTCCAAACTCTAGTCACCATTTCTTTGTTATTTCTGTTATAATAAATTACTATTTATATTTTTAACTCGCCGATTTCTTGCGTCTACTGTCTCCGGACCTACCCTATTGAACTCCTGACCCAGCGAGCTAGTCCGCGTTCAATATAAAAGGCAGGTCGTTATATAACTTCTTAGATAGATTATCTATGGAAGTACACACGATTTTTAAGATCGATAAACAATTACGATTTGTATAAACAAATAAAAGCCGATTTTTTAGACGAAAATCGATTGTTTTTTCCAAATGGCTGCCAAATTTGCAAAAATCAATATTTTTTAATATTCATGTGTACTTCCATAGCTATACTCATGTAGATTGTAAAAAAATTTTTGTCATTGTTCCAGATACAAACGTTGGACACTTCTACTGCTAGCCGCGGGACGCCTCGAAAAAATCGACCCTCCTTCCGCGCACTGATGCGCCGCCATTTTGTAATAAAAATAAAAATAAAAAATGTTTTCTTGCACCTCAAGACAAGTGTAATAACCCCTCAAAATTTCATATTGATCGATTGATTAGCAAAGTCACAAAAAATTCACAAAAAACCCTTTAATTTTTTGCTTCCGGCTAGGTATTACCCCTTAAACATCAATTTCGCAAAACAAAAACAAACCGTTGGCATTGCACGCCTGTATAGCGAGGCGAATTTTACATCAATGTCGCGCGCATGTATAAAATTTATATATTTATCTCTCGATTTCTTTGGTAGTAAATTCTCTGTGGCAGATCCAGCTGCTTCTACGAATTCCTCCGGCGTGGACGGTCTTGGACACACTCGTTTTCTTTATCCATTTTATCCCTCTTGAATGATGACAGTTGTAACGAATTGACGTTTAGTCTCACGTGAATTTCGTTACGTTCAAGTTTGTTATGTCAGTCGAAAATCGAAAAAGAAAAACTATCAATCGTGCACTAGTGCGGTAAAGTAAATCATAAAGGTGCTTTTCTTGCACTAGTGCAGTAAAGTAAGACATACATTGAATCGTTGAGAAATAAGCTACTTTCCGCACGCTAAACAGCAATCGAAATCACACTTTTGCTACAGGTGTTGCAATAAATGAAAGTTACATGTGCGGCTCCTTATTTAATGATTTAAATATTTTTATTAAATACATACTTATAATATTAAAATTAATATATTATATTATAATATACATTAATATTAATTATATATTAGTAATAATATGATATATATTAATTTTAATTAATATTATACATATAATGTTAAAGAGATAATAGAAAATGATAGGACTTTATCTTGTAAATAGGTTTTTTTTTAATACCATTGTGGCACTCATACAAAGCTGAATGATGAACAGTCCGAATGCTAAAAATGCAAGTGCGGTGAGTGCGATTTCGAAGAAATCCTTAATCGACAGTTCGTGGCCCTTTCCCTTGAAATAGGAGGGTTTATGTTCCTCTTCTTGATGCTCATAGTCATGATGATGCGACGGATAATAGTACTCTTCGTGAATGGATGGAAATAAGTCACTATGATGTCCAAAGTCGCTATAATGATGGCCAAACGAAGGTCCGTAATGGAAGGCATGATGTCCCGTCGAAGATAACATCATATCATCTATTCAGTGGAATATGTATGTAAATATCATGTCTCGCCAAGTCTGTTATGCAGCGCAATAGCTTCTGCAATCTACCTTCATGGGACGGTTGATAGACACCCACTTTTCCATTCGATGGCACAAGAGCTTGCATCGCGAATCCCGTCACCTCACCATCGAACTCCTCAATGTCGTCGTCGCGGTCGTCGTGTTGGACATCTTGTTTCTTTTTTATTTTCTTGCGGGGAGCATAGTGTCGATACACGTCGTTTAGTGTCGTTGTTCTATTATAGATATGTTAGAAATTAAAGAAACTTTGTTATTGTCTAATAGTATTTTGTAGAACATTACAGTGAAATTAGAAAGATAAATTATTTCCAAATTAGAACGTACCTATTAAGCATGCACCTCTCAAATATCTTTAATTAAACTTTAATAAAAATTGAATTAAATACATGATTTTTTAAAAATATTTCATGTTAAACATAAAAAATTTCTAATAAT